>CM077110.1:19683327-19701035 GCA_039619505.1 Cimex hemipterus | reverse complement strand
TCTCTCTCTCTCTCTCTCTCTCTCTCTCTCTCTCTCTCTCTTTATTGCCTCTTATTTAATCTATTTATAAAATATCACAGCTTAAATAAACTGTTTTTAGGAAAGTAATTACTTCTCCTTTATATTCTCTTTCATACCAAAATTTATTTCTATCTCCATCTTTCTTGTCCACATTAAATTTTTTCTTTGATTTCTTTCACCACGTTCAATATCTATTTCTCGTCTTATTTTTTTATACACTTCAATCTTTCTCCTTTTCCTTCTGATTTTTATGTTTCTTGCAATGCTACCTTCCCTCGACTTCTTTCTTTAACATTCTGTTTTCCCTTTCTTACCCATCAACTTATTTATAGCCTGTATAGCTGATGTATACATATTACAAATTATGTGTTTTTCTCTCTCTCTCTCTCTCTCTCTCTCTCTCTCTCTCTCTCTCTCACACACACACACACACATTCACTAAATCTCTCGTTTCTTTCTCTTTGGCTCTCATTTTGTATGCCTGGCTTATACTTTTTCACACAAATTTACTATTTATTTTTCTTTCTTACTCTCCCTCTGCCACTCACTCTCATTCTTTCTTTCTTTAACTATATCTTTTTCTTTCTCTCTCTCTCTTTCTCTATCCCCTCCCTATACCCGCATTTCACACGTATGTTTTAAGATAAATGTGAAACAACGAGTATATAGAAATTATCGGAAAAAACTTTACACATGCCCGAACGACGTCACAGCTAACAGCAGACATTACTATATTACTGTCAAATCTAGAAAATTTTTTTCATAATGATTAAGTTCGACTAAATGATTCAATTGTCAAACTTGAAACAATTCAAATGTGTCAATTATTGCTGCTGCGTTACATCGTTCACCCTGATAACTGGGTTCCAAATTTATTATTGCTTTCAACAATTAAGAATTCTCGCTATAATTTGTTAATCAATAGAGCATTGAAATATTTTTTAAGTAAACTGAAATATATTTGTGATCTTTCGTCGTGTTTTAGAGGGGCAGGTGAAAGAATTAAGTTTTATTTATCGATGGTTAATCACGTTATGACGTCCGGGAGTTACTTCAGGTAATCCCCCGCCTAATCTCTTAACTATCTAGTACTAGTATATAAAAAGGAGCAAGGGGGACTTACAAAACCCGCCGAAGCCTCTTTGAAAGACCCCGAGGGTTCATTATCGTGAACAAGTAGACGGCCGTAAAACGAATAAAAGGATTTTTCTCTTTTGGAAACTTCTCTACATCATATTTCGATTAAACTTTCCCTCCAAGCTTTTTGGTCCGCGACGAAAAACCCCTTCCACGGGTCGTATAAGGAGGAACGGGATTAAGAGTGAAGAAAAGAATGTTTAAAAACTTTCGGCTCGTTAGTATTGCACAGAGCGGATTTGGGTGTTGTCCGATGATTTTGAAAAGCTTTCAGGAACCGCGAGATTATGCGGACCCAGGGACCTCCTTACCGATCATTTTCACGGCTTGAGCAATCTAATAGCTTTTCTGGGTTCCAGTTGCTATTACAATTGTCTACCTCCTCTATAGTTATTTTTACTCAGAACACAAGGAAAAATTAAATATTATTTATAAAGTAAAAACTCCTTTCTTCATAAAATTATGGGTTTTTCCCAGAAAATTTCTAGCTATTCCAAGGTGAGATAAGATTAACTTGCTTTATTTTTTGGAAAACTAATAAAACTATCTTTTCCAAAAATGAATTGCTATATTCATTCCACCTCAAGCCATTTCTAAATATGGATGGTATGGTATGGTATGGTGAGAAAGGATACCAGGAAACGAGGTTTATGTGCCCCAGGCACTGCAGCCCTTCTGGCTTATTGTACCTTCCCAGTTCGTTGGTTTAGTCAATAGACTCGATCCTTTTCTCAGGAGTATCAAGTGTTATGTAGTTTTCTCAGATGCCACGCCGTTAAGTAGTCCTACCACCCCTCTGAAATTTGCCCTCTCCAATTGTAGTAGTGTTTTTGCTAGTTCTGGTGAGGGTTGTTTTATCATAAGTTTACTGTGTCTAGCACTGCTAGAATTTATCCTTTGTTTTATTTGGATCCATTCTGCGATGGAGGATTCTATGTTTGTTTTCGATATCCCAAGGATAGGTTCGGGGCCTATGTATGGTCTTGCGGATCCTCCACTGGCCAGTTTTTCTGCTTCCCCATTACCCAAAATTCCCCTGTACCTTGTTGTGTTCCCCCAGGGTTCGGAGATTTTGGATGCATTCACTGACTAGTTCTGATGTAATTCTTTTGCATGCCAGTGCTTTAATAGCTGCTTGGCTGTCTGATCTTATGAGGATTTTTTTGTCAGTGTAACCTCTTTTAAGATTTTCCGGGGCACAAGCATTGATAGCATGTATTTCTGCTTGAAAGACCGATGTGTACTTCCCTAATGAGTTTGATTGCTCATATTTTGGGCTTGTACAGAAAACACCTGATCCGGTCCCTTCATTTGTTTTGGAGCCATCCGTATACCATATCATTGAATTCGATGTTCTTCCTCTTCTTTATAGTCTGTTGAGATTTTGTAGTGTTTTGCTTTATCGGAATTTTTCACGTACATACATCATTTTTCGTACGTAAGTCATTTATTTTATTTCCCCCACCTTGATAGCTTTAAAACATTTTGCTGTGTTTCGTCAGAATTGGATAAATTCAAAAAATTGCTCTTTGATGGGTATTTATTTCCGATCAACATATGTTTTCTACTCTGGATCTGGTTGAAAAAACAAATTCAATTCTTATCTACCAAGATCCGATCTATTTCAGGTCATCATCAGAGGAAAAAATTAATGCTGTCTAACGCTGGCATTAGTGCTAGTGATGTGAAAGAAGTGAAAGAAAGATGCGTACTGATCACATTTGTAATATGTAAAAATCTACAGGCTAATAAATTAATTCTATCTCTACAATCTATCTAATAATCTCTACAAATTCACATAATTAAATTTTTTTAATTGTTTTAATTTTTTATTCACCCATTAATAAAAACTTTAAAACTTCGATTTGTAGACATCTTTAAGATTATTTTGTCGTGTTTGTGACCTTAAAATAGGTCCAAAGCTTAGCGGATAACCAATGAATTTGTTTTTCATACATATTATAACGAGTTCCAGAGAGGAAAAAAGTGGTTTGATGTTGAAACAGCACTGGCCCATTTGTCGAGTCCGTCTTTACTCGTTTGTTGAACCAACCCGGCTTTGGTTTTGGTACCATCTTCCCTGAGAAATACTGGTCGATATATCTCACATTTAAAAATATATATTATAGATATGTCCCATATTAATCATAGGCATAGAATTTTTTTTTTCTGTTCAAGACAATAACACACTTCATTAACACTTAATGTCAAAATGTTGATTTACGCCTCTTCCCGCTAGCAGGGAGCAATTTGTTATACAGGATGATTCGCTTCGCGTAGGCGCAATACTTCCAAATATTTTTGTTTTTAAAGGCGCGAGTCGAACTAACGGCAGAATCACCTTACAAATTTATTCAATTCCATTTGAATAAACACACCACGTTGGCAATTATTTTAACTCTCACGGTGTCTCGTATGTCATCTTTCAAGCCAAAAATATTCGTAAACGTATATTTCCCGTTGGATTGAATAAGACAATAGTTGTGTTCCATCAAGTCCGCTTGTCATGTGGTTTTCCCAGTTCATCCAGAATCGTGTCTTTTTCAGGAACGGAGAAACAAGAAGTGAGAGACTTTTAAAAATAATTATAAACATCTTCTGATTAACTATAAAAACATAGTGTGTAGAGATTAGTGACCGTTAACGGATAATTATTAGAAATTACATTTCTAAATGTAAACTATGTTTGTAAATCCCAGGCCCTGAAGATGATCTCAGTAAAAGATCGAAACGTTGGTACGATAAAGAAAATGTTTTTCTGATACTTACATCACACCAGACCGCATCTCACGATATCTGAATAATAATAAAATCATAGGTTCATAACCCCAAAAAAGACAAAAGGGAAACATTAATTTTTCTATTCCTTGATCTACATCTACAATTGTTGAGTAGACCATTTACACGATCGATAGAAAATTCAAAAACCCCAGCTGAGTACGGTGAAAAGCCTGATGAATTAATCAGTTATTAGTTTTTTTTATTACCAGTTAGTTTTTTCCGATTTTCACTATGTCATTACTAATTTATCACCATGGGCTTATATAAATGAAAAGTCCTAAGTCTTATTTTGACTTTGTCAATATTTTTTTATTACCGAGCCGTGTTGCGTTTCAAGACCAAGGACTAGGCCAGATAACGTCGTGCATAATGCACCTTTGCTTTAATTTATAGCCTAGGCAATGAAAAATAAGCGTTATTTTAGCACTCAAAGTCCCCTTGAATAATTATTAATGTGTACAATATATTTAAAAAGATTCGAGTCTGATAACGCTATAAGAACACGGACTTTACAAAATATTTTGAGTGACAATACTTGAAAAAATAAGCTGAACAGGGGTCAAGGAAATAGAAGTAACTTGAAACTGTTGATGGAGTTATGAGGGCAATGCCACAGCATGAGGAAGCAACGACTGAAAGCTGAGTTAAAGAGAAGAGATGTCAGGAAAAAGGTGGTTTGATGAATAAAAGAAAATCTCTTAATTAAAGATGTCCCAAAACAAAATAAAATAAATTAAATAACATAAACTAAAATAGAAAACAGTAATAATCTTACAATAATAAATAAATAAATTTTAAAAAAGGTTGGTACTAATCAAAATAGGAAAAAGTAAACATAGAGGAAGTTCGAAGGAACAGAGAACACTCTCTCCTGAATCCGAGTTGGAACAACCTAATTAAAAAAGGCACAAGGTATTTACGATCATTATTTTCTATTCCTAATTTACTTCGAGTGGTTGTAGTTCAATGTGGTTATTTCTAGTTATTTTATTTTACGGAATAACAATAATATTATATCAAACGTTATCAAATTAATTCCATTAAAAAATACCTCTGGAGCAAGTGAAACTAACTTGTTGAGCCTTAGCTTGAAGGAAGGAATTTTAAATTTTATTGATCCACGGTTTGGTGACATATCTGTGTATCAGGAGGAGAAATAGAAGATATCTATCTGAAAGAGGAAAAAAGGCAAATAAGTATTGCTTGTGGTTGGAACTTTAAGTTGTTATCCAGATCAGTTACATGGAACCTCCTTAGATAATTCACTGGACTTCGAGCATATCACGCTGAGTCTTTTGAAAAGGAAGAAATAAGGAGTTTACGCGTTCTACAGGAGACTGATAAAGGGTGTAAAAGCTGCGCCTGGGAATCTGGCAGATGGAGCACCCAGGACTAGGTCAGATCGAGAGCAATCCCAAGAATTTTGACTATGGGTGAGAAGGATATTACAGAAGGAATTGAAGTATTAGAGGGAACTGGATCCAAACACAACATCCTGAGATATTTTTGCAGAGTTTGGAAAAATTGAATTTAAGCCCTTCTAAATATTCTACAAACACAATTGTACGATAAGATGGGAGGAAAGTTCAATTTGAACAACAAAAATTCGCGGGGAGAAATATTTTGTTAACTGACGCATTAATGTAATAACACAAATTGCGAGTAGAGCTTTGAGGCTATCCAAAAGGGATGGATAGTGCAGAGGAAGAGGACCCGAAAGTAATCTTGGTTTGATGAGAAAATAACTGTGGATTTCAAAACCTATACCTCCTTTTATCTTATTTTTGATCTTTTTAAATTTTATCAAAAAGTTTATCAAAAATAATCATATAACGTGCACCGATGCAAAGAGGTCTCGAGGCTATCGTCGATTAAGGCGTTGTGGCGGTTTTTCGGGAGGGAATGTTTATAGAGCGATAGAGTTCCGTTGGATCGAGGAGTAAGTTTAAAACTTTTTGAAGCAAGAATAGATCTGTTCTTTGACAAATGTAATGTTAAAATCGTTGTGGATAATGAGGTTAATGGCGTAGTATGAAACGTTAACGGTTTGGAGGACGTTTGATTGGAATGATTGGATGGACCGCACTCGATGGAACCCCACAGTTTTACTCCGTATGTGCCAAGTGCATTTCGGTCCTAGAAGTCTTCCTAGATGTTCAAGTCTTCTATTGAGGTTGTTGCCTCATAAAGCTTGTGTGGGGTTTCAATGCCATTCTGCTTTAGGTACAGTCCTAAGTATATGACTTGAATGCAAATCTGTATCTCTTTGTTGTTGATGTACATCGGAGGGCAAGACAGTCCCCCCCCCCATATGACCTTATATTTTTCTTTGTCTAGTAGTTCTCCGCTTTTTGCCTCGCTCTTCGATAAGCACAATGTGTTTTCGGTGGTTGGAGGTAGCTTCGGTAGGATACACTGTTAGGGACAGAATTTAGGTAATTGAGCAGTATAACTATCGGGTTGTCCGGAAAATAATGCAGAATTTTGGTATTAAAAAAAAAAAAAAAGAAACTAGTTACTTTAAAGCAATGTTCTTTAATCAAAATAATTTCCCATACTCTCAATACATTTCTCCCAACGTGTTGGTAACTTATTAATTCCGTCTGAGTAGAATTCAGAATTTTTAGAATTGATAAAGTCAATAAATGCATTTTCCAGTTCCGTTTGATTTT
The DNA here is from genome assembly GCA_039619505.1 of Cimex hemipterus. Classification (NCBI taxonomy): domain Eukaryota; kingdom Metazoa; phylum Arthropoda; class Insecta; order Hemiptera; family Cimicidae; genus Cimex; species Cimex hemipterus. The sequence continues at coordinate 19,694,424 of CM077110.1, read as the reverse complement.
TGAATATTATGTGTTGTAAGTAGTGGTCCAGGTGTCTAAAAAAATGGTAGTCAGTAGGCGAGAGGTCCGGAGAGTAGGGTGGGTGAGGCAAAGTTTCATAGCCAAGCTCCAATAATTTTTGTGACGTTACACGTGACACATGTGGTCGAGCGTTGTCATGCAACAAAATGGGCCCTTTCCGATTGACCAAAGAGGGCTTCATTACTGCCAATTTCTGATGCATGGTATTAATTTGGTTACAGTATGATTCAGCATTGATGGTTTCGCCAGGATTTAAGAAGCTGTAGTGTATTAAACCAAATGAAGCCCACCATACCGTAACCATTACCTTTTTTTGATGAGTTGGGGGCTTTGGAAAATGTATTGGAGCTTCTCCTTTGTCGAGCCACTGTCCAGAACGTCTAGTGTTATCGTAGAGAATCCACTTTTCGTCACATGTAACAATTCTGGCCAGAAATGGGTCATTTTTGTTTCGACAAAGAAGTGATGCACAAACATCAAAGCGCTGATTTTTTTGGCGATCGTTTCCAATCGCCTTGAGGTGGTCAGCGACGGTCGTTTTACTGACTTTGAGTTGCTCTGCAAGTTCTCGAACAGTTGTTTTGGGGTTTTCTTCCACCACTGATCGCAGAACATCATCATTAAGAGAGGAAGGCCTTCCACGACCTTCTTCATCTTCAAGGCTGAAATCTCCCTCCCGAAATTTTTTAAACCACCTTTGCACAGTGCACTCATTAACACAACCCTCGCCCCAGACTTGGTTAATGTTTCTAGCCGTTTGGGCTCCGCTTCGGCCGAGTTTAAACTCGTAAAAGAAAATCGTACGAAATTCTCGCTTTGACATTATAAGGATGACTGAATTATTTCCAAGTAGCGGAATGCTACAGAGGTAAACAAACAATATCATTTGGAAGAGGATTAATAAGTGTTGACATTCATACAAATGAGTAATCCTGTAAACGTAAACAGAATATTTTATATAGATTTTTTTTAATGAAAACTTAAAATCCTGCATTATTTTCCGGACAACCCAATAATATACAGGATGAGACCAAGGATGCTCATCTGTAGGACGCCAACTTGCATCTCCGACAATTCCTTGCAGCACCTCTGAATGAACGGTCAGTTAGACTGAAATTCAACAATAAGGGGTGGGTAAGAAGCGTTTAAGTTCGGATGTCTGACCCTACCAAAAGTTACATCTTAAAGTATAATAATATAATCATTTATTATAAGGGCATGGACTGTCTGAATGACTGTGGAGTCCTTCAGGAAAAGTTAACTGCTTCTAGATTGATTCGGGCAGTAATTTTGGTTTTCTTAAACGAATGTCTGTGGATTTCAATAATTTCAACAATGTCGTGGATAGTGAGGGATTGTGAAAAAGTACAAGAAATTACAATGACAACATATGATATTATAGTCTAGTTGTTATCAAGTGAGTAGCTTGTCTTACCACGCACAATAAAGGATAATTCAATAAACCTGCGCCGAGCTGCTAGTTGGCTCAATTTTTGTTTGATCGGTTTCCATTATATAGTTGATATTCATAAGGTGTCCTCATTCAATTTGAATGTTCCTAATCTTTAACTATTAGACATATCTTTTCATAGAGCAAATTTGTGTACAATTTAATTCATTAGAGTTCCTGGTACGATTGACCGAATGACGTTTTACAATTAATTAATCTTTATGTAAGGCATGAATTGAAATAAAAAAAGTCAGAGTCACGAGCGGGATTCGAACCCACGCCCCTCGGTGGAATACGCCGCTGCTCTACGACTTGAGCGAGCGTGACTTCGATCCACAAACTGAAAAATGGCATAAACGAGGGAAAATTTGAAAGGTCGGGTTATGATGGGGATTCCGAGTGGATCAAAGACGAGATAGCTCAAGTGGTAGAGCAGTGGTTCGAATCCCGGTCTTGACGCTGACTTTTTTTATCTCAACAAATGCTTATATAATGTTTATGTACAGTGTCTCGATAGTCGTCTCAATGGCGTCAAATGACAGATCGTTTCCCATTTTTTAACATTATATAATATTTGGGACAAAATATATCTTGTGATTCTAAACGTGAATATTTGTAGAAGGATGTTGAATTAGAACTTTTTAACTTAATTTTCCACAAAACAAATAACCTTGCAAACGAGGGCTTCGGAACGAAGAGCCTCTTTTCCCCTTAGCAAAGGAATTCAGCCGGCAATTCTCAAACGGTGCGACCAAGCACAAGGTGAGGAAACAATTATACGTGGAATTAAAACATAAACAATTTCAGGGGCTAATTGGATTTGGAGCAATTAGGAGGAAATTTTCAATTGGTTAAGAACGATCGGTTCATTAATATTCTCCGTTCATTAAGGTTTCAACGTTTCTGTTGTACCCCGAGGTCCGAAGCCGGTGAGCTTTTTATCTCTTAGATAGCAATTATCAGTCCATAGGATCTGGAATTAAAGTCCTGATGAAACCGGGTGGTCTGGAATTATCAACTGTAATCAACTGTCTACCTTCTAATGTCCGCTGGTTATCAAGATTAAGATTTATAAACGGTATTTGATCTTAACAATAACGGTTTAAATTTCCGAACCTTTTGATGGACGAGTTGTCATCATGGCATGGCTTTAATCCAAAAAGGAGGCGTGTGTTTAGTGTCTTGAATATAAACGACACCCAAGAAACGATAAAGATGAATTGTGAACAACCGAGATTGGATATTTGAGCGATGGACGGAAATAGACAGGAAACGGGCAAGAAAGAGAGATGGCATGGAGTGTGATATTTAATTGAAATAGCCAGTTCGGGAGGAAATCTGACGAAGACGGTAACGTAAAACCATCCTAACATCCGATGGTCAATATTGCTTCTTCGACAGAATGATATGAACTCGATGGACGGCTTTACGTGCGCCGTTACTCGGGAAGCCACTCACACCTCAACCTCAATAATCTGTAGTGGAAGTTAAGATATCGGGATTCTTTACTACTGGAGAAGCATCCGGTAAATCTGGTGCTATTCACAAATCAGCATCTCGTTGCTTCATTGGAAGCAATGGAGGGCTGTTTTCGTCACAGATGAGCGCGGGTTTGGTTTGTAGCAACCAGAGGTTTGGGATCATTTTTTGGAGAAAAAGTGGAGAACGCTTTGTTTCATATGCCATATGTTAGTCACAGCATCATCAAACCTGTAAGTTATGTTATTGGGTGGAGTCGACATCTAAACCCTGTATCGAACTGATTATCATAGAGAATGTATCTTTGACAGCTCAAGGTTCGTTGAGGAAGTTCTATGGTTTACATTCGACAACCATCGGCTGTACATTTTGTCAACGGAAAAGACATTTATAAGACTCTGTGAAGAAGATGCAGGGAAACTGATGATTCTATTATCTTCAATTGTGAAGCGAAGAACTGTATGCAATTTCGAAAGAGACTCTGATCACATAGTAAATTTCTATTACATATTACACCAATATAAACGAAGCGTTTCATCTGTGCCTGACTAAAGTCACTTATAGCATCAAACAAATTTAAAAAAATGAAAAGTATATAAAGCAGATGAAAATGGTTGAACTGTCAAGCTAACTGATGCATGCAGAAACACTTAAGCTGTTTAACTTTTTCTTATAGTTTATTCAAACTTTGAAGGATTTTTTTTTCGTGATCTCAATAGACTTGACGGAATGAGGCAGTGGTTAAAATATTCCACAAGCCGCACCCTAAAAAGACGGAGAACATCAATTCTCGATGGCGCAGGCGGACGTTATCATAACAAGGGTTTCCGAAGGCCTGGGGTAATAAGTGGAGGATCTATCAACAAGTTACTACGCGACAATGCTCCATCTCGGCTCCATCAATCACAGGGCGTGTGGGGCCCAACAGCGAATAACATCATAAAGGAATTCAATGCCAAGGATGATTGATCGTGGGCGTGACTTGTCGGAAATGCTAGAATTGAGACGTCCGTTTTCAAATCGAGGCAAATCAGCCAATGTTTTGTTTTTTCATGCTTACATCAACAAATCAAGGATTACATTTCGGTTTTAGCTTAACTATAACAAGATCTCAACGTAGGGTTCACTGGTCACCTGGGCAGGACAGATAATCCCTCCTGGACATAAACTCAGATATGACTGTGGCTCGTGTTTTGAAACAATAGCCCCCGGCGTTGTTAAACAATACTCACGAGATAACTGTTTAATTTTCCTGGCTTTGTGTCCCGCTCACTATTTGAGAGAGGGTGCAATCTTCCCCGGATTAGTTTTACCCGTCGGCCTTTATCCCCTGCCAGTAAATAAGTACAAAAATTACTCCTGTACCCTTTCTGCCGTAGGATTAACGTAGAACGGCTAATTGCCACCCGCTTAAACCAACGTCACAAAACGTGCTCTATTTTATAGTACCGTGTCCGTTGATTTTCACTGGATGTCAGAGATCAATCGCTTAGTTTTAGGAGGTCGGGTTATAATACATACCTCTAACAATGTTAGTACCAGTAGCATGTCCTTACTCATTAACTTTTTCACTTTTTCATACAAAACAATTTATACAATCGCAGATAAAAAGCAACGATAGGTTTCACATACCTACTCGTTCACTCTTATCTAAACTTTCGGTCTGCTTATTCTCACTTTATACGCAAGTTACAGTCCACATTTGGTTTCATTAATTCAGATTGATAAAGTTGTTAAGATTTTTGTTATTTTCGTAAAACAAAATCGTAGGAATTTGAAAGGCGAAATAATCGATCTGTTTTCTAAAATCTTCTGTTAAGATTTTTTTAGAAAAAATTCATTAAACATTTTAACTACTGAAACATATTGAAAATTTAAAAATGGAACAACTTATAAAAACTGAAACAATAGAACTATCGTTCTTGAAAGAAGAATTAATTCCATTTCAATTCGTGGTCCGATTGACCGATTAACATTAATATTTATGAAAGGTATTGCTTAAGATGAAGAGAGCCAGTGTCACGAGCGGGATTCGAACCCGATCTTCGGCCAAATACGCCACTACTCTACCACTTGAGCTATCGTCAATTCGTGATTTATTATTATTGAAATTATTAACTCGTTTATAATTAAGTTGAGAAAAATTGCAAATTAAAATGTAAAAATAGCTCTAGAAGACGCTACAAAATTAAATAAATTATTAAACAAATTCCTTCCTTTAAAATAAAATGTCGATTAAAAAAACCGTATCATTGGGAAACAATATTGTTTTTAAAAGGAAAATGAAAACAAAGGAAGTTATAAATTGTTACAAACCATCATTGTCCAATTCGTTTCAAACTGACAATCAACTCACCTGGAACAAAATCATACAATACATTAGTGCAATGTCTTAGCGAAGAATAACGTGAATAAAAATATGTTTCATTTTGTATGTTTTTTCATATTGTAAATGGAAAGCTCTAGTTGGATCTTTATTTTGAAAGCTTACTAAAAAGTTATTCTCCTGTTTTAATACCTAATTTCATCCTAGATTCTCCTTGCACCCCAATCCTACTTCTTTAAAATTCTACATTCCAAACTAAAAAGTAGATCTTAGGATTATTTGAACATCATCTTCTTCTCGAAACCAGGCTAAATTGCTCAACATGTTCACTTGAAAGTAAAAAGTAAACTTTGCTATCCATCTCGCCGGCTGGATTTTGCTCTTGCCTTTCTACAGTCCAATATTTCCAATTGTACAGTTAACTCTATAATTATTAATTATCCAGATATCGTGAGATGCGGTCTGGTGTGATGTAGGTATCAGAAAAACATTTTCTTCATCTTGCCAACGTTTCGATCTTTATATAGATCATCTTCAGGGCTCAAAGTGTTTGTCATCTATGTAATTGCGCCATTCTTGCGTGTCGTGTTAGGTACTGGCACTCTCATACAGTACACAGAAGACAAACACTTTAAGCCCTGAAAATGATCTCAATAAAATTCGAAACGTTGGAACGATAAAGAAAATGTTTTTCTGAAACCTACACCACACCAGACCGCATCTCACGATATCTGAATAAATATGGGTTAACGGTCACTAATCTCTACACATTTCTATAATTATTGGCTTTTATTGAAACTGGCCTTATCGAAAATATAAGTCTACAGACATGCTGCCATAGATTTTAATAAAATTTGTTTGTTTTTGTAAATTTTTTTGTAATTCTAGGTCGAATAATATTGATCTTCTATAAGTGCCTTTCTACTAATGGACCAAGAGTCGAAAATATATCAAGTAGTGTAATTTGGTTTTTAATTTCTATAATTGTTGTCCATATATTTCGAAGTGAATATATGTCAGCCAAATCATTTTTTTACGTACGATAAGTGAATAAAAAACATGAATATATCAAATGTAAAATATGTTTGTAAATCCCAGGCCCTGAAGATGATCTCAATAAAAGATCGAAACGTTGAAAAGACAAAGAAAATGTTTTTCTCATACCGACATCACACCAGGCCGCATCTCACGATATCTGAATAATTATCTATTAACGGTCACTAATCTCTACACACTTCGTTTTAATATCAATTTTGTTCACAGAAAATCTAAACTTGGCTCAAAACAGATAAAAGTAGAGAATTTATATTGTGTAATCATTGCAATAGTAATAAATTAGGATAAAATACAGAGCAGGTAGAATTTTTATGTTTAACATTAAAAAATTGCCCCTGGCGAATCCAATCAAAAATCTCTATTTTTGGTTTGTATAAAAATTAATATTCTAGACTTGTAACATTATAAAAACAGTTAAAAGAAAAACGTACCATCGCAAATAAATTAAAATTGGAGATAAATGTATGTTTAAAAAGTTTGAAGAGAATGCGTTCATTCCTGAATTTATCCCTTGAAAATGATATAAAATTTACAACCTTGTTTCCAACATCTGAAAAATGAAAATTGAACATTGTTAACAAGTTTAAAACTTTGGATGAGGATAAAATGCAATGTAGTTACGGAATTTTAAGTAAAACATCGGATATCTGAGAAGAAAAAAATTTCCCCAGCGAATCCAGCAAAACAATCCCTATTTTAAAATTGCTGTTAAAATTCGTCTTTAAAATGAATCAGAATGTTATTTTTTGGATAAATATTTTTTTGCTCTACTTTAAAAGGACCGCATTTTTGACTTCTTATATATCTATCTATATATCTTATATATCTAATATCATTTCATTTCAAACCTGGCCATTATTTTCTAATGTTACGAAAACATCTATTGATGTATAGCAACTTTTTAATGTAAATTCGATAAAGTCAGAAAACCACATATTCTTAAAAATTATGTAAATTCCTTCTAAGCAACCTTTTTGTATCAGGGCCCATAGGCAAGAACACTGTCATATTTTTTAAAAAAACTTCGATTTTAAAAAGGTTCATTTATATTGATAATTCAACGTCTTTTGCATCCCCTTGTAAATTGAACTTTTGTGAAATATTTTATGTGGTAAAACAAAATAAAATTGGACCGTTTCGGTGTTTAGAAGCTTGGTTAACTTTATGTTCAGTTCCTACAACAAATTGAATAATGAACTTCACCGTTCCAATGAAATCCAGTAAGCACAATTTCATACTTTCCGAACTTACAATATCTCTAGTAGCCCGTTGTTCATTATAACTTGATTCCCCTTTTGAATTATGATCGACGTTGTAATTTTGCGAAATGTTTTAGGCTTACTCTCTTTTCAATCAAAACTTGAAGAAAACCACGAAATCCGGACCTGTTTTTGGAAGCCGGTGGATAAAAGCCGTTTTTACGTCCGTCCGGCTACTTCTCACTCAGCTCAGGGGATTAGCACCAGTTACGAAACTCTTATTTCAGATACATCGATAATCCCCCGCCGCCTGTTGGAAACTATGTGTGAACGCCTGACACAACTGGGATTAGAACATTTCTAATTCCCCGCCGGATGGGATCCCGTGGGGCGTGAGATTTTATCTGAGACGACTTTTTCAACAAGGCCTCGGAGAAAATTCGAAAAATGTTTGGAAAGACTTTTTGAAAAAATGTTATTTGTCAGATTACCACAGACTTTTGTAACCGATTAACCTCGCTATGTCTCAAATTGGAAGCCGTTTGAATTATTTTAAAACAATTAACTATAAAAATATAATAAAAGGATTATCATGATAATATAAGCCGATTTATGGATTGGCCTAAGTATTAGCATTTAATCTAATTGTCATGCTAACGTGAGAAAAAGTCTTAATCCAGCATTTTTATCTTTAGAATATCTTCATACATTAAAACATAATACATAACAGATTAACTGAGCTAGAATCTGGCAAAAGATCCTAGATCTATCATACTGCTTATGAGAAGTTACATGTCATAGAAAATATTTTATGTTTTGGTATAGAGCTTTAGAGTGTGTGTTCTCTACGGCTAACTGCTGGGTCCGACACTTTTTAACATATTCATGCACGGCCTCTCTTATTACTCATTAATCCACTACTTTCGTGGTCCGCTTGACCAATTTATGCATGACATTTAATTAAAGTTCATTCCGGGTGGATCGAGGTCAAGATAGCTCAGGTGGTTGAACAGCGGCCTATCTAACCGAAGGTTCGAATCCCTCTCGTCCCATTAACTTTTTTTCACCTCAACTAAAACCCTTAATTAATTGTAACTCTTATATAACTTTTACCACATTTAAAGAGCTATCTGAGGAAAAATTATTGAAATATTTCAACAAGTGAAGAATTAAGCTAAATAACTGTAAAAGTGAAGTAACTTTGATTCCTAAGTGTATACACAGATTAAATCGTTATGAGAGTTGAAATCAGGTCATCTTACCATTTTACAATCGACAGGTGTTAAATGGCTTTGCGTTCATTTGGATAATTAATTAATTACGAAATTTTGAGAAAGTGGTGAGATACTTTCCTCTTGATCAACAAATCACTAAACAAGTGAATGAAGAAATATTACTGTATAAAAAAATTATCAGATATAATTATAATGAAGAGAACGATGCTAAACAAAGGTTAGGTATTATCTAAGCAATAAAGCTTTTTGTACATTTCATAGTTTCTTAGGTCAATTGAGTCGACCTTTATTTGACGAAGTAGGCCATTAGATGACCCTTATACAACCCCAAGATACATTATTTATACAGCATTAACACGTATATATTCTTTGGATTAATGCACCTATGTGCTAACAAGATTTTATTTTACTATTTCTTCCAACTGATTGATTTTGATTAATAAAATTGTCATCGTTAAGTAGAACTGTTCACACGCTAGATTGTAAAAAAAAGGGCTTCTGATAAATTGTTATGTAACCATGTCATAATATTGCAATTCCGGAATAAATATCTTAATCTAAAAGGTTTGTAACGATTCACTGGTGAGATCCGTGCAGCGTTAACGAGGGTGGTCTGCAGATTGTTGATCCTACGGGTCAGGCCATGTCGGATCCTATAGTAACAGTTCAAAGGGAATCCGACCCGCTCCAATCCCCTGGGCCCTTTGGGCTGTCGGCCAGGTCTGATCTGGAAATGCCGTTAGCCGGACTTTCTTCCTTCTGGCTCTCTGATCTTCTCCAAATAGAAAATAAAATAAAATTGAATTCCCAGATGTGGAAACGAACGGGGGAAATTGTTTTCCTGGTTAGGGATGTACTGGTGTGGTTTCCTCCTTCTGAATTTAATTTTCTGACTTTCTATAGGTACTTCGATGTCTGCAGGAAGATCGACCTGTAATTTTATCGTGTCCGATTTTCCGGGTCCTCCTATCGTCACTGCTTTAGTCATTATTGGTGAATTTGTATATAATTTTGTCAAAATCACGAAATCATTTAAGCGAATAAATGACAAGATTTATACAAACGAAAAACCATGTCAACTAAAGTCATAAAACTTTGTCTTTTTTATAGAGTTAGTGTAATAATGATGATAAAGGTATTTTGGTAAATAAGAGACGAAGTGCACTAACGATTATCTAACACACACATTAGACGCTAAAAAACGTATCGACGAAGACAAACAATAAGTGCATTATATTTCATGGTCCGATTGACCAAATAACTACTTTCAATAAATTAAACTTTTTATGACATGATTTGATAGCTCAAGTGGTTAGAGTAGCGGCGTGTTGAGCGGAAGACCCTGGTTCGAATCCCACTTGTGACGGTAACTTTTCCATTTCAACCAATACACAAACAGAATAATCAATTCAAAATAAACAATAAGCTCGCCTCCACTATAAAATAATAGGTGATATTATATTATTGATTATTATATAATTAGTCTAATAAAGTTTTTCCTGTACTGCTATTCCTATGGATTTGATCCGTTTTTTAGCCGACATTAATGATTAAATGTGATATTATACTCGGGCTATATTTTTATACTTACAAATCCTTCGCTTTCTCACTATTCACCACCATTCACTCGCTCTCTTTCATTCGTTCCTTGTTTCTTTCTACTTTTTCTCTACTTTTCTAAAATATGTGTTATACTTATATTTTTATATTGTTCATTATTCCTATTGCTATCAATCTTTTTTAATTTGTTCAGTTCTTTCTTCTTTCTTTAGTTCTCTCACTCTCTCTCTCTCTCTCTCTCTCTCTCTCTCTCTCTCTCTCTCTCTCTCTCTCTCTTTCCCTTCTTCTTCTTTCTTTCTTATTACTTATGTTATTTGTTATTTTTATCATACTATCCAATCATGGTACGTACTTTTCAGTAAGTATTATAATTGAATCAGTTTTATTCTTATTTCCTTCTTACTTCCTCTCTTTCTCTTTTTTTTTATCTCTCTCTAGGTTTTCTTTACCCCCTCTTTTTTCAGCTTTTTAAATTGTTTATTGTTTCTATCGTAATATGCAATGATCTGCATTTTCCTTTATTTCTTTCTGTTTTTCCCCTCTTTCTCACACACTTTATTTATCAGAGCTAAGGCTTTTGCTATCTGCTTAGCTTTAATTTCTTCTGTCTTTCATTTTTCTCTATCTCATTCTTTCCGTCGGTGTATCACTCTTTCTCTATTATATAACTAACGTTCTTTATCTTACAGAGCATCTCTCTCTCTCTCTCTCTATATATATATATATATATATATATATATATATATATATATATATATATATATACATGTG
>CM077110.1:19671338-19682927 GCA_039619505.1 Cimex hemipterus | reverse complement strand
ATATATATACATGTGAGTATATGATCATTAAAATATTAACCCATACATAACTTACTTAGAGCCATGAAATTTGGTGAAAATATCACTTGTCACTTTTCTTATAAGGTAGACGAAACAGATTTAAAAAATACGTCGAAATAAAGTTTTTATGACCAATCAAACTTTTTCACATATTGGCCTGAATGTAGCTAGTAACCACTTTGTACTCTGACACACTGTACACGCGAAACTCCATCAATCTTCATGAAATTTGGTGAAAATATCGTCTGTCACTTTTGCTACAAGGTGCAGAAAACAGATTGAAAAAATACCTTGAAATAAAGTTTTTATGACCAACCAAACTTTTCACCTTTTTGGCTGAAAACCCATTGTGTAGGCGAAACTGGGTCAATCTTCATGAAATTTAGTTAAAATATCACTTGTCACTTTTCTTATGAGGTGGAGAAAACACATTTAAAAAATACCTCGAAATAAAGTTTTTATGACCAATCGTAAAGAGCCAAAGTAATTTTCATTATCCTAATGAGCGAGGCATTTTGATTTTTGGAAGAATGATCCATTTCCTTGTTCTTCATATTCTTGTCAATATCACATCTGTGGGCGAGGCAGAGGAAGGGCCAATCATCGTAGAGTTGGAAATATTTTTTCATTAGTTTGATTAACCTATTAAACTTTGCACATATTCATACATATAAAAACTGTAGAAGATTCTTTCTTTGAGTTCCTTCACAACTCGGATAATCATGCTCGATAGTTGTTTCAGTATGGTCATAATATTCGTTAATTGCCCATGGAGAAAGTAGCATATTCAAATTATTACAAGCTCCATCTCTCCATTTAATCAGTTAAAAGGCTCACAATCCGCCATTAAGGTTCAGGTTACAAGTGTTCAAATTTCAAAACATTATAGTCACGAGAATGGGGCAGAAGTGGTGCCTTCCCGCCCCCGCTCTAACTCCTCTTTGACTCCAATTGATCCATTTTATGTGTAACCCTGGCGACCGATAAATTGCTAAATCCGTCACGGAATTAAATTGAAATTCCCGTTCTGTAATTGAGAAATCGAGCCCTTTGGAATTGATCTTTTTGTTCCTTTCACCGTTCCCCGGGAGCTCGGCCCATTGACAAGTTTCTGAACAACGGGTAATGTCGTCAGGAGAAAAAGGTCCGCAAGTTGAGTGGTGTCCGCGGGGCCGAAATTTACATTCAAAGCCGGTTCTTTTAATTTTCCAGTCACCCGCAGATCTATTTACCTGAACAAAATAATAAAACCGAAATCCCTTATGTCATGGTTTTCTGCTTTTATTATACAAACTTAGAGACTCTTTCTTATAAACTATGTATAAATCCAAAGGACACCTGCATATTTTAATTGTATAAATCATACATAAATTATACAGGTTCCATTAAAGAAAATAACAGATTAACATGTTAAATATTAAAACCACGTCATAGGCATTAATTGGTAAGCCATAGATTGGTAATTAAAAGTGAATTGTTCAAATTATTGGCGTTTGATTCGCTATTCAAAACATCGTTGTCATTAAGCTATCAAAATCTTCTGTGTAATTGTGCCATTATTGCGTGTCGTGTTGGGCACTGGCACTCTCAACACGACATGCAAGAATGGCACAAGTGCGCCTAATGTATATAGACACTAATTTACTCGCCCAAAGATAGATTTTGTCTAGATTAAAAAATTGTTTAATAAAAAAACAGAATTGATATCCGTTCTATGCATCCTGAAATATGCTTTTTGAAAAATCGTCTTGATTTTTTTTTCTCGAAAATCAGAAAATGTGATGTCTTTAGAAAGACTCGCTTTATTTAATTTGTAATAATTTCCCAAAGGTACACTAGGTACCATATGTCAAAATATACATAATAAAATATTAATTTAAATGAGTTATTGGCTGGCAACTTAACAATAGAAAAATATAAATAAAACATTTCACAGCTGTAATATAAAATTTAAGAACTCATCAATGAAAGAAAAAGGATGTGTAAAAAGGACATCCTGAACAGAACGAAGGAAAGTTTTTAAAGACTTCTTTTTAATTTAAGAAGGAAGATGATTATAAAATTTAATGCTTATAAGATTCACTAGTTTTTCAATAAGATGGTCTCCACCACGAGGATTTTAACCAGACAAAGTGAATCGAGCTGGGGTATGCATGCTTCGTTAGATTTAATACAGTTTAGTAAGCTTAACATCTATAGACGAAGGAGGAGCACGATTTTAGTTTAGGAAACCAAGTTCTACAGGAATACCAGAATCGCTAGAAGAAATAGCAGCTAGTACCCTTTAGGCATCTTTTGGATTTTGGAGTGGGGCGGGGGCTTTTCCCCAATGATAAAATTCAGATGTATATCGTGAAATGCTGTCTGGTGTGATGTAGGTTTCAGAAAAACATTTTCTCCATCGTGCCGTTTCCATTTTTATTGAGATCATCTTCAGAGCTTAAAGTGTTTGTCTTCTGTGTACTCTGTGAGAGTGCCAGTACCCGACACGACACGCAAGACTGGCAAAGTACACAGAAGGCACACTTTGAGCCCTGAAGATGATCTTAATAAAGATCGAAACGTTGGCACGATAAAGGAAATGCTTTTTCTGAAACCTACAACACACCATCAAACCTGCATCTCACTATTTCTGAATTATCACCCTACCTAAAGATCAATTAATTGAAAGATGTTATTTGCTCAATCGGAGCACGAAATCAAATGGATTTAAATACAAAGCAATGTTGTTCTTTACGCCTGATTTATGTCCATGTCCAAATCGTTTCGTCTTTTATGCTTGCGTGCATCCACATGAATATGAATGTCTATGTTTAGTCCTACGCTAACCTGGCATAGTGTCACTTATTCGCGCGTTTATTGATTTACTCAAACCCATGCCGATCTAGGAAACGTGTTCTTCACTGAACGGATCAGGATGGTGTTTATCAACAAACTTTATCAATTTATAGCAAGGGTAAATCGAAACCGTCTAGCTCTCAGATGTAATAAAGTGGGAGCACTTCAGGGTGCTTAGACAATTCAAGTCCCCACTAATTGCAAGTGCAAAAACGGTAACCGGATGCCGAAAGGGCCCGATCCTCCGACACGGGTCCCCCTTTAAATAATACAATACCTCTCCGGTTACAATTACAAAAGGGGGATGCGTCCTTTGGCGAGTGGGGAAGGTGGCCCGGGTCCATCCAAGGTGAGCCGTGGAACGCCCGAGGTGTGATGTCCGAGCAAGAAAAATAAAGGAAAAAAGACCCTTCTCGTTCTCCCTACCTCGCCAGGCATTCCAAACCGCCTCGGGCCTACCGTCTCTTCCTCGAGAAACATTTACGATAACGCAATTTGATCCTTTGCCAGGACTGGACCAGCGGACATTTCATTGGAAAGAATTCATCGTGGGGAGGGTGAAAACTGGCAATTTACCCATTAACATGGCCTTTTTTCGTTTTTCTTTTCCAAACCTCCTAAAAATTGACATAATGTGAGACACCATAGCTGAACTTTTTCCAAGGAATCAATTTTCTTCTAGTAAACACCATAATTTATTTTATCAGGACCATTCTAAAATTTCTTTATTGACTGATGAGATAAAAACCTACAAACGCACGTCTACGTTTAATGAAAGTTTGTTGTAGCAAAAGATATTTCTGCTTTTCATCACTGGTGCACTCTCAACAGGCTTTTGATCAAACTACATATCATTAAATTTGCTTTTCTACAAAAAGTTACTTTATCAGAACAGTATGCCTTGTCATATTCCTTAGGTACCGTGGGGTGGGATGCGTGGTTACTGATTCCAGGGTGGTGTGTACCTTTGAGGATCATTACTCATACATGTCAATAGCTCAATAGGTCATACAGAAATTTAGTTTTCATTAAACTTATGACGTCTGACTTTACAAATGTGCATGCAAAAAAATATTTAAAGAGGCTTTGGCTAGGAGTATTATTGACGGAGATTTATTTCGATCTCATTACACAAGCCATTAAAATGACTCAAAATATAAATGATTCAGAGAAAAGTTACTGAATACCTAATCTGCTCTTAACTTCATTACATATTCCGCGGATCTGGATGCAATGATATGGACTTCTTGGTCACTCGTCGTCGTGTTGCTTTTTCACTATTCGGATGGAAGATATTCAAGGGTTATACTGATACCCCTGAAATTCTACCACAACTCAGGTTAAGGGTGCCTATCCGCAGTTTATTGACCTGTTTTACATTTCCTCTTACAGAACCCATTTTCATCCACGAAATGGGTTTATAGTATTGCCTTGAATGTATCATGCATTGATCCATTTTTTGAAGCCAGGTGGCTTTGAAAAGAAAAATTTTTGTGTTTTTAAAGATAACTTGAATATTTTTTCTTTTAATCTTTCATTCTCCTTATTTATATTTAAACGCATGTTTTCGACTGTTGTCTTGTTTGTTTTCTTATTATACACTATTTTTACCTAATGTTCTTTTTATCCTTTGTTATATTTTGACTGTTCTATTTTGGGGCTAGTTCGCTATTTGAACTGTATAATAAATGAATAAATCACACATACCTCAAAGTATAAAAATAATTATTATTATCAATTATTGTATTAGCCGAGAATCGAATCCTGATTACGCTACATTAGAAAAATAGCCAATAAAAAGGGGAAAAAGGTTGAGATGAGAAGTTGGTGTCCGAATAGATCGAAGTCATGATAGCGGCGCAATGCTCATGGGTTCGAATCCCGCTCGTGGCACTCGCTTTTTCATTTCAACCAAAACGTTAGAAGAAAGATTAATTAATTGAAATAATAATAATAATAATAATAAAACAATTGTATTGTACATATCATTTTGACAACTCTTTGTTCGGGGGTGGCAGTGCTACTGCAAAATCAAAACTTTCAAAGCGAAGATTTTTCACTTTTTTCTTCTTTTCCTTGATCTTTCTTCCACTACCGTCTAAAAGGCCTATTGTGGAATTGACAACTGTTTATTTCTATATCACGGTTTTTCATTCGCTAATTTCCCTAGGCGTTAGTATCTCTTTCCTGAAGAAGAGGGACCATTTTCGGAATAATAGCAGGTTTCTGGTTTGCACGACTAATTCGGCAGGTCTCTTTTTTCCCTATTTTCTGAGAATGTAATTGAATCAACGTATAAAGCCTATTACATTTTTTAATTCTAGCTAGTGTACTTAGTTATAAGGGAGGTATATTGTTTTCTTGGTTGACCTTGTTTTGCACCTGGTTAATTCATCCAGTCTTCATTTTTTCTTTTATTTTTTTAATTCACTTTGTGAGTATGGGTTGTACCAATTTGTGGTTTTGGTCCAAAGGGTATGAGGGGAATGTTTTTTGCTAGTTTGTTGCCTTCAATCTTCTCCTGTAATTATTCACTATTTTCGTGGTCCGCTCGACCAATTAATATATGACAATTAATTATGGTTTTTGGTTGAGAAGAAAAAAAGTTAATGGCACGAGAGGGATTCGAACCCACGACCTTCGGCTAGATACGCCGCTGCTCTACCACCTGAGCAATCGCATCGAGGTCACGATAGCTCAGGTGGTAGAGCAGCGGCGTATCTACCCGAAGGTCGTGGGTTCGAACCCCTCTCGTGCCATTAACTTTTTTTCATTTCAACCAAAAACCGTAATTACTTCTCCTGTAAGTTAGGCATTGTTACATTATCTCGTATTAATATTTTCAACATTATCTTTAAATGCTTTTTAAGTATATCAAGCCTCTTGAGAGGATGTCTTTGGAAAATTGGTGGTGACTTAGAGGTTTTCCTAGATCAAAATTGTTATTTTAACTCATATCCACCACTTTTTAATTTCAGATCTGTATAATATAACATGTATTATGTAATGTGTATAATACATAGTAAGTCAATTTTTATTAAATTATGTGTTCCTATTTTTCCAAACGTGAGGAGCAAAATATTACGAATTTTGGGTTTTGATTAAAAATATATCAGTTTTCATTTTATGCATATATCCATTTTTATGCGTAGTAATGTAAAAACTTGGAAACATTTAAAAGGTGGGGTTTAGATGGGAAATTGGTGTCCGAATGAATCGAGATCACGATAGTTCAAGTGGTAGAGCAGCGCCGTTTCTAGCTGAAGATCGTGAGTTCGAATCCCGCTCGTGCCATTAACTTTTTTATCTCAACCAAAAAAACCTTCATTAATTGTAATATAATAATAATCTTACATTTGGTCGCTATCAGTCATTTTCTTCTTCCTATGAGGTGATAGTTAGGCAGGCCAAAATGACCGAATTTCAGGCTCATCAATTCTACAAACAACCCGGATAAATCTCATAATAATAATTTTCGTTTTAGGAACAATAGCTGTTATCAATCTCAATTAAATCCGTTATCAGTTAATAAATCTAGGCGTCAATATTTCTTTAAGCAATAGCTGACTTGATTAATTAAATAATAATTTATATGTGACGTGATGCACATTGTAAGATAAAGTGTCTTTGGATAGTGATCGTTTGTTTTGACTAACGTGTTGGCCCGGCGAGATGGCACTAATCCAATAAGGTGTCGTATATCCCACGAACTTCACTTTACCTTGTATAATTGGTCCATCAGTTCTAGAAACCGAAGAAAGAACTAATAAGTCTGTTAGAATAAGAAAAGGCTGAGAAATTTTAAAAGGAATGTACGTGAAAGAAAACAAGGGGTGAAAAATGAAGAGAGGTTTTGAATTCACGAGGGTGTTTTATAATGCCAATGTGCCTGTGATTTTTTGTTTTCACAGAACAGAAATTTGTCGGGAGACATCAACAATCAGACCGAGACCGCAACCAGCTGGCTTTTCCAGATTCTGGTTCAGGGGACGCTCGTACAAAGGGGAAAAAGACCTCATTGTCCTTGTTTAATCCGGATTTGCAAAATGCCACGTGTCCCTGGGGCCTTGATAGACGTTTCGAATCAAAACAAGACCAGTGTCGTCGACATTCTGTCACAGGCAGCACTGGCGTCATCCGGCAGCTCCAGGGGACGACCTGCCGTAGACAGACCTTTAATTTGAACGGGCTGATCAAGGCGAAAATGGAATCAAAAACCCTAAAGAGAATTAGAACGAGCAAAAAATCAAAAGCGACCCGCGCTTTTATAACGAAGATTTACGAGCACGAGATGTAGAGTCTGAATGACAAACGACTCCAATAAAAAGAATTTTTAGTCCCATTTCAGACGGTCCTATTTCTTCTTTTACGTTTCACTCTTATCTTTCTTGTTCTCTTCATGACAAATACTTATCTCAAACAAGGTTTCCGGTTACGAAATTTTAAAAATTATTAGGACACGAATATTAGGGCAAAAATCGATGATGTACCTTTATATAGGGCGTTTGTGATTCAAACCCCGTCCGATTCGGCTCCCTATCCTTTCCCCCCATCTGATTACGCCAATGCTCTCGGAATCTCAATTCCTTTGCCGGTTTTTCCTGTGTTGTCGTCGGAAGCTGAGTATGTAAACTGGAAAAGAGAAACCATCTTTTGACACTTGTGTATATACATATAATATCGATCTATCGTTTATCGATTCAGAAACGCACAATTCATTCCACCTTTAAACTCTAATAAAAAGAATAGAAACAAATACAAAAATCTTAACTCGCCATATTCATTAATCATGTCACACTCAGAGCCAATCATTGCTAATTTTCTTTAATCGCAACATCATAATATTATGTAATAAAGATTGTACAATCCAAAATATGATTTATAAGCAATTTTACTTTTCTTTCTTCACTTCAATACGTATAATTGCTATGGTGTAATTTCCTAACAGAAATATTGCACCTTGCGTTTCTCGTTTATTTCCATCAAGATCAATAAAAACTCTGGTTTTTCGATTCTCAAATCGAACCCTCCCAACTTCCTAATCCTAATTGCGAACTGTAGAATGTATTTTAATAAATGGCCAATAAAAGGTTAGAGTTGCGTTATGCCTGTGACGTGTAAGAAACTGTGTACGGTGTCGAAACTGGTCGCCTTTGGTTGGATAAAACTCGAGACCAGGCCCCGAAGACGATTTATTAATTAACCCGACATGATTTCATTTAACCGCAGCCAACTTATTACTTTTTTTTCTAATCGTTAACACCTCAAAGGTCACGACTAGGTAGGTGTATAAAACATATATCGACTGTTGAACGAAAATGTTCAAGTCATAACCGGCTCGCCGCGCGTTGTCGTTTCTTCTTCTTATCGTCGTCACGTCTATTTTTATTTGTATTTTAAATCTGCAGCCATTTGAGCGTCTCAAGCTGGTTACCGACGGTCTGCATTTATATCTGCAGTAAATCAATATGTTCGTATTGTACCCTCTCATTTGTACCTGTCGTTATTTTTACTCTAAAATAAACTTTTATATTTCATACTCCCAACCTTGATATTCATAGAGGCGAGTTGAACTCGATGAGTTCTTTTGCGCCTTTTCCATTCGGGCTAATAATTGCGTTTACTATCCAGTCGTCATCCAAGAATCTTCTAATCAATTTTGGTAGAAAAGAAATTTCAGAATGTGTGAAGGGAAACAGAAACAAACTACGAATCTTAATAGAATTCCTAATAGAACATTGCAAATTAAATGTGCATCTAAAGAAAATCACTGGCACATGCAGATTCTGCAAGGAGGCATAAGAGACACATACACATTTACTAACAAACTGCGGACCACACTAACTCTCAGGAGGAAATGTTTTGGGAGTATAATGTGACCATAGAAGCTTCAACCAATGAAACCGGGCCTACCAACCAAGTTTCTTGATGAAATAAGACTCACTGATGTGCTTTAGGCAAAGCATCGGGGATACAATAGTTCTCAAAGGGCGCAGTACAATACACCCTGTTACGTATCAACAAGGTCGGTCGGCGCTGCTCTTCTGGACCGGCAGGATCAAAAAGGAGGCAGAGGACGAAGTCAGTCCTATGCTGAATGCGGTATCGTAAACATCCGGAAAATAATAAGGAGACATTTTCTCGAAGTGCCAATTCGGAAGAAAAGGATTTTTTTTTGTTTGTTCATTAACGGAGAAAATTGATTTTGATTTACAATTGTATTTTTTTGTTCGTAAGTAAAATAAACTTTTACTCCTTAATTAAAAGGTTATATAAAAGAAAAGGAGGAAATCTTTAATTTTAAATTTACTAAAACAGAAGTTTATAAAAAGAAAATTATTTTTTAAATTTATTTAAATTCAACACTATCAAGGAATTGTATTCGTTGAAGCATATTTTTTTTCACAGTAATAAATCAATTGCTGAGTTGCTGTTTGATGTCTACTTTTTGTTCTTTTTTTTAAATCAGAAACTTCAGACTTCAGTCCAACTGCAAGACGGAGTGGTTATACGATTCCTGAATGTAAAAAAAAAAATAATAATAATCTAATAAATTAACAAACCTATCCAACAACCCTGAAATCATAACTACATCTACATCTAAATCCAGACGTCAATACCTTCCTCCAGCGTTTTTAATGTTCCTTGGAGCGAAGGTGAACCTTCTCCATTCTCGATATAAATACTTCTACCCCCCAAAAGTCACCCACTCACCCACAATACCCGATATTCTACAAGGTGTGTTTGCACCTTCTCCATTCTCGCTAATTATTGCTTTTATACTCCAGACATCAGTACTTTCCCTCAGAGCTTTTAATTTTCCTTGGAGCGAAGGTGAACCCTCTCCATTCTCGATAATAAATATACTTGAACAGGCCAAAAGTCAATAGCCACCGCATTTGTAAACGTTCTCTGTTCTCGCTAATAACTACTTTCACACATTCACTCAGAGCACTCAATTATTCTTGAGAATTCGAACTCTAAGCATTATTGCTAACAATTACATATGATCTTCATACGTCATACACATTAGGGGTTTCTCGAGACGGCGACCACGCCTTTCTTTCACTCAATAAATTCAATTTCTGTAAATCAACGCAAACACTATACAAATTTGCAAATTCCCATAGCTCCTAAGCTCGGAACAGTAACCTAGAAGCTGCTGTGCCTCAAGACTCTGAACTTATGTCATATATGTTCAAAAATAGTCTCGTCAAGCCTTCTATTTATTATAGCCTTATATAACGTGCGAAATACTTTATGAACTATACTTAGTCTGCAGTTAATTAGAGAGTCCTAAAGGTTTTTCTCCTAGCTTTGGGACCGCACTAGGTATAATAACAATGAATTAAAACTTTCATTATTCCTTTTAGATTTTGCCAAACATGAGCAATACATAAATTATTATTGAACCACTAATGAATTCCATGTTGTATCTTACGTTAAAAGCATCGATAGCCTTCAATTTTTTTAAATTTTACTACAAGAATTTAAAATTAAATATACGCTCACGTCAAATGCTTCATTGCATAAATCATTGAGAACCTTAATTTGCGTATTTTCGTATAGGAGATACAAATCAACTTTAGTTTTTTTTTGTTGTTTTTTGCGTATTACACCCGCGGAAGGAAGCAAAAAACTTGTAATTTAAATCAGATTCTAGTTGATTTACATATTCAGGATCTTTTGAGGAGGTTCCAGTTATGGGCTAAATAAAAAAAAATATATTCTGAAAGGAAACACTTAATTATTTTTAAATTATGTATGTTATCCTTATTTATCTGCTCCGGAGGGCTACGCCAAACTTTGTTGTTCTTTCAGAGTTTTTCCAGTCTACTTAGCCTTAACGATTTGACAAAAAGCTCAAATAAACTTATTTGTTGTTCGTAGACAGTTTCAAACGAGACCTCAGATTCCGGCAGAACGGGGTCACCTTATCTCCTTTGTCCTTTTTCTTACCCTCTTTGAAATTTTCCCCCACCCCGGAGCTGAAATGTTCTCGCAAACGGCAGATAGCGAGGAAGAATCGGATCTTATCCGACGCCTCCGGCCGTGGGACGCAGATACGGGGTATCTAACTGATTTATTGAACCCGTCGCAAACTACCCTCAGAGCACAACCGACGTTATTATTACGCGTTATTAGACCTTATTATTAATATTACTAAATCACATAGCGAAAAAATTAAACTCACCAGCGCTCTCGTTAATAAGTGGCTTATACAAAAAACAACTCCCGATGAATGCCAGATAACCTACTGCAAACAGCAAAAAACTGGTGACTGGGTTGCTTGATCGCCTATCTCTCTAATTATGAGAGAATATTTTGCATTTAATTCCCCCTCATGCTATAGTACAAAAAGGAAAATTTAAATTAGATTTAAATATGTAAAACAAAGGAGGTAGAGACAGAATAGCAGAAACCCAGAATGTACAGAGATGAGAAAAAAGATAACAATAGAAAACCTAATTTGTTTATTGTAAAAGAAATAGGCGATATACAAGTCCAGGAAGTCGAAGGCGGGAATATTAATGTTAATTAAAAAAAGTTTAATAACAAGTTCAAGATAAGTCCGTGAGGGTCAACACTAAAATTATTAGAATTTCCCATAGAAATCTCAACATACAGAAGTACTGATAAATATGAATATAAACAGGAAGCAAAAAATAGAGTGAGTAGAGACGCAGAGGGGAAAGAGAGAGAGAGAGAGAGAGAGAGAGAGAGAGAGAG
>CM077110.1:19635472-19666882 GCA_039619505.1 Cimex hemipterus | reverse complement strand
CTCTCTCTCTCTCTCTCTCTCTCTCTCTCTCTCTCTCTCTCTCTCTTCACTTTCTTCAGTTTTGGTGTATGACAACATGTATAATTTAAAATGTGTTGTATAATTTATAATTATTATATTCACAGCTATGGTTAAAATGTTGGAAAAGGTCTGGTTTATCATATAAATTTAGTATATGAGAGTTCAAAATAGTTGAATTTGTCGCCTCTGTTGTCCTAAGACTTAAGAGACAGGATTAATAAGACCGTCTGTCGTTTGTTGTTACGATCAATGGGGACAAATGAGTCTGTGTCATATTGTGTTCCGTGATTGGCGTTTCACGGCCGGCCTTATTGGCTCAATGGGCTTTGCGTTGGGTGCAATAGGGTTCGGTTAAACCGTACTGGCAGGAGGAACTGGGAACCCTTCGGGCGGGAGGGGTGTTTAATGTAATTACACCGGGCCGAACCCCCTCACATTTGCCATCTAACTTACTTTCATTAGGTCCTCGGGTAGGAATGAGTTTATTGACGGTGGAGAAAGCAATTCCGGCTAATGTTTGTTTTATGGGAGGGAATTGTGTTAATTTCAACCGCAAACACACTTTAATTTTTATGCACTTCCTCTATTGTCTTTTAATATCGTTACATTTATTCCATATCTAACAAGATATTTTTTTAATTTCGGAATTTAAGAGAAAAAAATTTTAAATTATAAAATGAATTTGGTCTTTATTAATCATTTTGGTTACACTACATATGTGTCACCGCGTGGTAGACGTTATTTCGTCCTCCCTTGAGATGGGACAGTACTGTTCCGGGGCCTTCCTTGACGTAAGCCAAGCTTTTGATCGAGTTTGGCACCCGGGCCTGCTATTCATGCTCAAGGACATCCTTCCATCCACCTACTATCTCGTACTACACAGTTTCCTCACTGACCGATTCTTCCAAGTCATTGAAGGCCATTCTGTCTCTTCATATTTTCCTATCCATGCTGGTGTTCCTCAGGGTAGCGTTCTGGCCCCTACACTGTACCAGATTTTCACAGCTGACATGCCAACTCATCCCGAAACCACCACATTCACATTTGCAGACGATACTGCAATTCACTCTAGCAACTCCAACCTTGTCATTTCCAATCGAAACCTCCAACAACACCTCATACTACTAGAGTCCTGGTGTAAAAATAAAAGGATAAAATTTAACACGGAAAAATCCACCCACATTACCTTCACTCTTCGTAAAAAGATCTCTCCCCCTGTTTTCTTAAACTACACTGCGGACAAGATGCGGTACCTCGGATTGTACATCGACAAACGCCTGACGTGGAATCCACACACAAGATTGAAACGTCAGGAGGTTATGACAAGATTTAGAATTCTTGCACGACTTCTTGACAAACGCTCGAATTTACCTCTCAAAAATAAAAGACTGCTTTACAACACCATAATTAAACCTATTTGGACTTACGGACTGGAAGTGTGGGGTTCAGCCAAACATTCCAATATCCACCGAATTCAAACTGCCCAGTCTATAATACTACGAAAAATACTAGATGCTCCATTTTATTTATCGAACCAAACTACACATACAGATTTACATATTCCGTTCGTACAAGATGAAATACGTTTCCGTTACCGTAAATTTCATAAAAACCTCCCAACTAACATAAATCAACACATCAGAAACCTCGCATCCCGACGAATTCCCTCAAACCCACCTCGCCGACTGAAGAGACAATGGCCGCGAGATCTTCTAGGAAGTGATGGTGATAACAGTGAAAGTGATAATGACACACAAATCGATTGAACACATTACTGTATTATTGTAACATTGGAGTAATACCAATGAGTGTTTTCTCCACTCTTGGTTTTAATTTTGTTTTGTTTTAATTACTGTTCTCACTGTTACTTATTACCTACTTTTAGGTAGTTGTAATGTACAACAAATAAAGAAAAAAACATATGTTTTAAAGAAAACTGGTTAAAACTAGTTCACTTACTTTTGTAACTTACAATACTGCTTAAGCTTAAAGACCATCTGTTACCCTTCTTGTACAAGAAAGTTTACTTACATTTTAAGACAAATCTATAAATGAGAAAAAAGTGGGGGAAAAATTATCTCCAAACTCATCTAGTTCAACCAAGGATTCGGGTTAAGAAACTTCTTATAAAACATGTGGTGTTTAGACACCGTTAGTTAATGAGATGCGGTCACATCAACACTACAGACAAATCTAAAGGGAAAACAAACACTGTGAGCACCGAAGATGATCTCAATAAAGATCGAAACGTTCGGGCGATAAAATACGTGTTTTTCTAAAACCTCCGTCACACCAGACCGCATTTCTCAAAGTGGCAGACCAAAATGATGAGCAACTATCAAACTACAAGGTCAAAAACGATAAAGCTAGGAAAAGATAGCATAGCTGGGCCTATAAAACTTAGAAGTAGAAAAGCTTATGAACTTTACTATTGGATCTAGCAGACTTAGTGAAAAATAGGATTTTAGTTTCATAAAGAATTAAATGAATATTCTTGAATCGAAAAGTAGTCTTCCTTGCGATTCCAGGTCATACTACAATTTAAGTGCGATGGATATTAGCTTGAAAAATACCGTCAATTTCCGGACAGAATGATGTAAATAAGGGAATAAAAATCTTAAAAATGGAGGGGAAGGACACAGGATTCGCGGGAATTTCGTGATCAATGGACACTAATGAGAGCCTTAGTTGGTGCCGTGAAAATCATTTTTCAGACAATTTCTTAATACTAAATATATCCCAAAATATTGTATTGAATCCAAAAGAAAGCAGTATTAAATGGTTACATTTTTTGACCTCTCGTTTCTATATTACTTCTCGCTAATTAGTTTGATAATCATGATTGCTTATAATGACTACTATGAATTGGAGGTTTTGATCCCTAAGCCCTGCAGCCTTCTGGGTTATTTTTTCTTCCCTAGTTCCTTAGGCTTTTACAGGTGTGACAGCCTTCTTTTAGCTATTGGCCAACAGTTGCCAGGCATTTTTCGATAGTTCCATAGTTCCTTAGTGCAATCGACTAAGTCCTTCTCTTAAGGACTACTAGGCCATTGACTTGCTACAACTCGGATTTTGTTTGTATTCCGTGTTATGGCCGTAGTTGGTTTGCATTCGAAGATGGGTAGTTTCTTCCTCCTGATTAGATAACATACAAGTGGATCATCGTTGAATACCAATGTTGTGAAGATGTATTATCAGATATCGGGGACGGATCAATAGTCCTACCAATGTTGTGAGTATAGCCCTGTCTAATGTATCAGTCGTTTGCCAATAATGGTGAGGGTTGTTTTAGCATAACTTTACTTTAACGTAAGCTTAATGTGTCTAGCATCACTAGAGTTTATACACACTTCTCCTTTTATCTTTTTTTGTGATGACATTGGTGATCCATTTTGTGGTGAAGGTTTCTGTTTATGTTTGGAGATTTTCATGATATTCAAAAAAAGTTTCAGGGTCTTTGTATGTTTTACCGATCCTCCTTTGACAAGTGTGTACCATTTTGTTGCCCAAACTTCCTAATCGGATTACAAAAGTTTTTACCACAAAATATCTGCAATGTTTGACTATCTTTTAAGATTCCATGTTCTAGCATGGTTGTATAACCCAACAATTTAGTATGTGCGGTATAAAAATTGCTTGTGCATAAAAAATACCATTCTTAAAAAGAATTTAAATGATGATTGTATTGAATATTTTATAAGTAAAACTTTAGTTCATTAGACATATATGACAATGATGACGATATAGATCAACCCCATCAAATTATGGAATAACACCTGCATGCAAAGTAATTCCAGGTGGAGGAATCATTTGATTATTAAATAACATATTATTTAAAAAAAAGGCAAATAGTGCTTAATTGACATTTCAATTATAACAAATATTTTATAAACAGTTTTTCATACATTTAAAAGTCTAGTTGTTACACTATTGAATTGAGTTTGCCAGATAAAAAGGTCTTATTTGTCGAGATGTAATTGGTCAGGTCGGACAATTCCCTGCATGTTTATCTACGTTCATGCCAGCATGTGAACAAACAGAAGGAGCCGGAATTGCTGTTTGCCCGGGCGTAAACGTTGTCAATCAACCCCCGCCCTAAGGGGTTCGTCACTTATTTCTCATTTTTTTCCCTCTGCCTGTGCGATTGGGGAGTCAGCTCCAATTTCACGATACGGATCAGCCGGCCTTAATCGTCAACACATTGCACTATTAAACGAGGTGATATTTTAAATCAAAACAAATCTTAAAAGAAAGCAACGAGGATATCATTCAAGAAGAATAAAAATTGGTTCGAACATTTCATCGACTTTTAAGGGATTTTGAATACTCTGATAACCATAGTATACTGCGTTCTTTGCTTCTGGTGTATTTTTTCCATCAATTTCGCCTTTTCACAATGTAATACAATAAAAAAATATGGACAAAAGAAGAAAGCATCAGTGGGTTGGATAGGTAACGAACTGCTACAGAGGACCATAATAGTAGAAGCTGTATGTATCTTCTTCGCTCAATTAAGATGACCTACAAGATTGACCCATTGCCACTTAGTATTGACGCATAGCGTATGTAGAGAAAGGTTGTGCGAGTCTTTAATTACAGAATGTCCTTCCTTCGCGCGTGTAGAAACGTCACTCCTAATGAGAACCATCCTGGAACTCGGTATTTGGGGCACCTATTCAGTTGGAATAAACAAGGCTGTTGTATTGTATATAGTACCGATGGATATATCGTTTAATCCTCTCTTTTGTGAACATTGAGAGTGAATGCATTTATTAGCGTGAATTTACTTCATCCAGGAGGATGTACACAGTCAACAAAGATTGGTTCGAAAAATTCAACTTCCCAGCAATTGGGAAGACCAAAATAACCATAGTGCCCTATTTCTGTGTATCTGATCGGTTTTTCCTTTCAATTTTATCGATGGAATGCCGTAAATTAACATTATATTTTTCATATTGTAGTGTAAATTTACAGAGTAAACATCATTCCAAGTCCTGCTCGTGAAACTTCGTCATCTGAGTCAGTCTAATATGATCAAGCTTTCTGACCATATAATTATGAGTGTAGTGTATATTCAATGATGATCGCATTTATGGATTACGCAATGTGGTGGGCGAAACAGCTGTCCATTTCATCTTCGAGAGAAGCAACCGCTCAATGGAGACATAACCTACAATGGAAAGAAAACCAAGGGAAAGGAATTGTAGCAACGAGTTAGTGGCCAAATACTTCTTAAAAGATTATTCGAAAATCGTTGGTTGGTGGTGTGACGTAGGTTTCAGAAAAACATTTTCTCTATCGCGCCACGTTTCTCTTTATTGAGATCATCTTCAGGACCTGGGATTTACAAACTTTGTTTACATTTAACAAATACATGTGGAACGGGGTAAAAAGTGAATTTACACACTGCAAAAAAATATTTTTTATACTCAATTAAAGTATTTCTACTCACACAACGTGTTTATTTTCTGCGTAAATTAAATTATGTAGAGGAAGGTTGTTTGAATTTTTAATTAAAGAGTGTCAGTACTGCCCTGGCTTCACAAAGAGAACGTAAGAAAAGCCACAGAAATGAAAATTTTTCTGGAAACAAGTTGTTCAGCTCCCGTGTTCCGAATTTTAGAGTTGACATGGCTGTTCCATTATATAAAGTACCAATAGATATCGCGTTTTTTCGCTCTATTTTGCGTATTGAGAGTGAATGCATTTATGAGCGCGAATATACTGAATATTTTGTCATTTAGATTAGTTAAATCGAATGTGGAAAATGAATGATATGTAAATAGGAAACAATGAATAAATAAGTGAGTGTGTCTAGTTAAAAATGGCATGGGGGCTAAAGACATCTAGGTGTTGAGAGCCCTTTAAAATTATATAATTAATCAATTTAAACAATGACGTAAAATTTGCTAACGAAAAATAATCTTTAAATCTCACTCAATTGATTAATCAATATATGCCTTACAGTGTTAAATGGTAATTTACCGGTTAGGATCTTAGGAAAGTGTTACCAGCGTGAAACGCGCGGGGTGGTACTCGAAGTGGTACTCGAACACGGGGTTTGGTTATAATTAATTCCGACTTGGGAACTGGGTCAACCGGCTCGAAACCTGTTCCGTTTGAATGAAAGACTGTAACATGTTGCGTCGGGATTATACTCGTCCCGGGAGCAAAGAGCACTTAAGGGCAAAATTACTCGCGAGGGCGGCTAATTCGATTTCGAGTTCCTTCCTGACGTTTCAAAGGGAAAAAGAGGACAACCTCATTCCCTTGAACTTGAACGAGCGGTATTCAGTCAATCAATTCTCAATTACACTTTTTGTTTTACATACTTCAAACTAGTGTTATTCATAAGAACCTTCTATGAAACACGCAGCTGCATACGGATGACAGAATGTGTCTGTGATGGTATTACTGCATTATACGATCTTAGTAGACCGTCAGGCAACATGGTGAATGCTTATTTCTGTACAATACCACATTATTCGAAAAAGACCTTCTTTAGCCCATAAGTAGCTAAAGGAAACCATCACAACTAACTAATTAGGTCAACTTTTGGTGTATGAATATCCCTCATGTAAGCATATATATTTTTATTTTTTCTTCGAGCCAAATAAATTTCGAATAGAAATACGCAATAAACTTTAAGATTAAATCCATTATGCTTCTTGGTCTAACTGACTAAATTACTTCTTTCAATTAATTATTCTTTTTATATAAGGTATTGATTGAGACGAAAGAAGATGGCATATTATAATGGACGATTAAGATTAAATATGGGAACGTGAAGGAAGGTTCAATAGCACGTCAGATTCGAGTCTCACCATTGCCGACGGAATTTCCGACTCCTCCTCGAATAATGTCAGTCATTAATGCTATGTACTCAGGCTAAAATGGAAACTCAAAACCAGCGGGTGGACAAAAGCCTAAACAAGACGGTAATTATATCCTCCTTCCTCTTTGAGTGATACTACTATAACAACGATTGGCTGACTCACGGTAGCGTGCTGTCACTTATACTGAGAGCAATATTCGTAGATGATCTCTTCATATTTTAATCAATCGAGGGCTTTAGTTTTCTGAGATATGCGGATGACATGCGGAAGTCGTAATTGTACAGAGGTCATCACAGGTTGCCACTCAATCTAACAAACAAATGGTGCAAGAAAAGAAGGACGATTGATACCCCCAATGAAACCATACTTCTTGGGCATTCTTTTAATTAGGAGGCATAAATTCATTTGTGCGAAAAGCTGGGAACTAAATCCAAACCTAGATATTATTGATGGCAGGCAGGCTGGTTTGGTAGACGTAGACAGAACAGCTGAGAGCCCAGTGGATCCTCAGCGCTGTCCACATATAACTGCCGACAATAAGAACCATCCCAACAACTTCTCAGGAATACCCTCTAAGAACCAACCAGCACAAAACGAAGTAATAATCATCTGGAAGAGGTTCACGTACACAAAGTTCAACGCCATAACCACAAAATTTGGATATGATAAAAAATTCCGATCTAAAATACCAAGCAAAGGAGTACCAATTATTGAAGACTATATCCGGTATGCAGATGGTTGGTTATAAGATCGTCTAGGAGTCAGAAGGTAATATGCCACTGTCTTTCAATCAGATACTGAGACAGGAAGATCAAAAGGACCGGTATTGCCAAAAAAAAGGATAACAATGTTTAATTCAACAATTCAAAGAGCCAGGCAACTAACTCAACTAGTCCGGGGGCTCTGGTCTTATGGGGTTGCACAGAGGCCCGATCAGACATTAGGTAAAACAACAAAATGATCCTGGTTTGTGTACCAAGGAATAGCGGAGACTGATAAATTGGGTAATCATACCCAATTGCCAAAAACATAGATCCATCGGACAATGGGTTAAGAATAAATCTTCGATTCAATAGGATTTCACCATAGGATTGCTCAATACAAGAAGGGTTAGGATTACAAGATAAGAGTGCTGTCTAAACACAGTAAACTGTTGAGGCACAGTAGGACGAGCAAGAAACAAGTCTGTACAGTGCCTAAAAGAAGAAAAAACAGCGGACCTGACTTGTTTTATAGGTGGGAATGTCAACGTAAGCTCAGTTTCCTATTGCTTGGAAAGGAGTCCCGTGACCTGGAATGACCAGATTACTAACTTTTGCATTTGGTAAAAAGTCTTTAGTTTAATTAAAAGCTCAAAACAACCTATGATGTGTATGCTTGTTGAAGAGAACCATAGAAAGATTTTTGGCGACTACACGGCCCGTCGATTGTAACTATGAATATACGGAGAGACACTTTATTTGTTATTCATCTCGGCGATTATTTTCATCATGTCGCCCCCAAGGTGAAAAGAACTGAGTTGCCCCTCGGCCTCCGCTGGCGGGAAATGCGATGAGAAAAGGTGCCCGTTTCATCAAGATCCGACCGCAAATTCTTCAAAAAGTACCACAACGACCGGTGGGACAGGACGACTTACGACAACAAATGAGACCCCCTGTATATATTTGAATGCATAAGCGAACGTGCTTTACTCGTCTGTTTTTCCCCACTTATAAACCAGTTCGGCCTCTTTCGACGATTTGTAACCCTTTGACACCTCCGCACCGCTAAATCTGAGCCTTTTTGACGTCTTGCATACCTTCGTGCCATTATAGAAGGAATATTAACGCATGCTTAATGCATCGCGTTGGTCACGATCGTACATTTTTCTTCCTTTCTGAAGCAGAAAGGATATAATAATTGCTGTTTAATGTCACTTTTAAAAATAGATAATGACCCTCGACTGTAACTTGGAACGCCTTTTAATTATAATTAACTGCATGAGTAGCGGCACCTCTTTCAACTTTTAATACCAGTGAACATATCATACCTCAAGCTATTTTATGCTCTTAGTAATTAAACATGACAATAGCGAGGGGAATAAATAAATCGAACGGATGATTATAAATTTCTGCCTAGAACACACTTATAGTTGTAAAAATCAAACTACAGTAGCTATCCTCCTGGAGAAAGGACTCCCAAATGAAAAACGCTTGATTTATACACCCACCCTTTTAAGAAAATAAACACCTAAAGACTTTGTACCTTGAAAATTACGGCATCCGTAAAAGGAAAAAATTAATGACTTTCTGTAATGTATTTCTAATGGGATTCCATGAGACATAAAAAATGGGTAATTGTTTTTATATAAATACACAACTTGCGTTTCTTTATACTTGATTTATTTTAATTGCGACCTTTTTTCTATTAGGTTTATTATTTTCCGATCTTGTAGTACTGAGTTGCATGTACGTGACATAATTAAATTTTTGTGAATAAACATGATTTCTGTAAGCATCATTAGAGCGGTATTACTTTTTCCAGCTTAATAAAGTGGATTTCTTGAACAGCACATGCCAAGATAGAGCTTCTGCAAAGAAACATTGACAATAATGAGACCAGGAGAGGAAGGATAGAGAGAAAAAAATGAAAAAAGTAAAAACTATGCTCAGCACAATATTAGACCAAAATTAAATCTATTTGTAATATTTGATAGGGTGTTAACACAAATGCCAATAGAATGTAAAAAAAAACTAAGGAGTGAACTGCTGGTCGGGATTTTATGGGAATTGGAGCGACTAGTTGAGCCCCGAAGTTACAGTCGAAGACATTTTAGACTCCTGGAAGTAGTACCGTCGTTTTAGTTTCTCTCTTCTGTCCTGGAATAATCCGAGGCAAAAGGTTCATACCATTTTTAGGCAACTTCTATAATTGGAGGTATAATTTTCTGACATAGTCATTATTCTATTTCTGGCAAAATCCTTGAGACCCATCAACCGCCATCATCTTAATCTAGATCCGATTCCATAATCCCCAACCATCTATTTGGGTTTCAGCGTTCATCATGTTGTAGTTTTCATGCCTTCCTCCTTGCGCTTAAAAAAATTCATTCCTTGGCGCTTTGTTGAATATTCCTTAACGTTAAACAGGCGTTTCATAGTGCGGCATGACCTTCTTCTTTTTAAACTCTAGCGCATTTTTTCCACCATTATCTTAACCTCAATTGCTATCTTTCCAACCGATATTTTCAGGCTTGTGATGGCCACGCACTTTCTACCGTTTCCCCCGTTAACGCAAGCGTCCCACAACGTTGCACCGTAGGTCCTGTCTTCTTCTCAATTAAAACACGTGATTATCCAACTATCCTTTTATCCTTATATTGTAAAGATACCTTCGCACTTATAAATTACGGCGTTACGGTACTTTGCCACGGACTATTCCAGGGCATGAGACAGGAACTGAAACGACGGTACTACTTCCAGCAGTCTAAACAGTCATCGATTATAATTTCGGGGCTCAACTAGAAAAACTTCAATATCCGTAAAATCCAGACCAAACAATCCAAGATTTGAAAAATAGAAACTCTTTTCTACTATTTAATATTACAATCTTCACTGAATCTCCCTGAAAAACCAGATACCTTAAATTCCCCTCCAAAATTGTCACCTTGAAAGGCCCTTGAAATCACACTTGCAACCTCCACTCTTCCCGATAAGCATTTTGCTCAGGACTCATAGCAACAGGACGTGGTAGGAAAAGTCTCATGTAACGAACCCAATCATTTTTTTTTTAAGTTTCATAATTGATCATGAAACCACAATTATTGATAAATATATGACAAGATTTAAATTGTTAAAACTCAACTGATAACGATAAATCAGCAAAACTTTTCCGATTCCGAAGTCTTGATCAATAAGCATTATTTATTATCAGGGGATCTTTAAAGGAACGATTTTCTGTCTTATAAGGTTTGATATATAAGAGTCTGTACATCCTCGCTTTCCTGCCTTCAACGTAACACTATAACAGTTCAACATAACGATATTAACTTATCTTTAAAACTTGAAAATAAAGCATTTCTCAAAATTCCCTTGCAGCCGGTGATCTATCTCAAAATCATCATCAAGGAAATAAATTATTAACACAAATGCAGAGGGTCATCTCTATTTTCTTTCTTAAAAATAAAATGTATTTCCTTATTAATAAAATTAAATTAATAAAACATGAACTTTTGTATACAAGCAAACAACCTAACAATAAAACAAGGGGGGCAAAAATAAAACAATCAACCTTGATAGTCAAAAGGTAAAAAAGACAAATGAAAATAGACCACACAACAGAAATATATCAATAAAAATTAAAGTTGATACAAATCTGATTGGGGTGGTTTACAACTAATTTTTTTTAAATTTTCCTTTCAATGCCAAGGCTGGAACTGAACTAACTGAACTATACGTCCTCTCTTTCCTGCGTTTATTATAGAGGAGAGAGCTTTGAATAGTTTGATGTTATATTATCAAGCAACATTCTATACGTTAAACTTAACGGTATTAACTCATCTTTAACTGGAAAACAAACAAAATAATAAATGAGCACACGATCATGAGTAAACCCAATGGGCATCCATATAGCAAGTAATGTTTGAAAAATGTTAAATATTAATTTTTTCTTCTATTCTATCCTGCCATCAAGGCTAGAATTTTTTGTATCATTAATTTTTCAACGGTTTCCAACGTGTAAATTGTCCATCAATCCTGGCGCTCGAGAACATAATTTTTACTCTGTCTGATGGATTAAGGAGACAAAATTGACCCTTCTAGTTTTGGATTTCATTACCCGAGTTTACAAACGGTTTATGGAGGCTGATAAACCCCCCGTTTTATTTACTAGAGGGCGTTTGTCACAATTACCCCGGGCAGCAAGTCTGATAGTTGAAGGAAAAAAATCGATGGCATTCTCCGTCTGTTTGTATTTTAGAAAGGCGAGATATTACGGCCCCCTTATTAATGGATTTGTAGAAGGAGGTTAAAACGTAAGATTTCTACGGTTGATGATAGACGTGGTATTTCTGAGAGGTTTTATTTATTCTCTGTAAACTTTTTGATTGGTCATCCGATGGGTTAAAAAATATATCTAAGATAATCGAAAATGATTTTACGACTGTTCACATTTCCGTTTGGTCGCCAACCTGTTGATGGATTTCTTCGATAGAACGGAATGGAATTTGAAATTAAGGATTAAAACAGGGTGTAAACCTTATCAATTCATGCCATCACGTGAGGGTGGCTGATGACTAATCGTATTGAAGGCAATGTCTTCTCCCTGGAATTAAGAAGTCTGGACCGCCCCCGCCGCCCCACGAAACGGCCCTGAGCTCATAAATCTCAGAGGACCCCAGCCCCCCCACCTCTATTATCTCCAACCCCTCAGGGTTGTGCAGGCCGTGTTTTGCAAACACAGACATAATATATATCCTACTTTTGTTCACTATATATATAAAAAAAAACAGCAGTGTATATTCAGCGGTATCTTTCTTCTGCTTATTTCTGACGTTTTATATTTGGAATTTATGCTTTTTCATTCTGTACCTTTTTTTCTTTACAAACATGTGATACTTTTATCTATCTAACGTTGCTTTTTTTTCAAATGAAAAATGCGATTTGATATCATTACGCTTATCTCATTATAAATAGAAATAGAAAAAATAACAATAAACGCGAAGAGGTTGTGAGCCTGCTAGTCTGAATAATCTTTTAGATTATTATTTTTTACAATAATACATTATT
Organism: Cimex hemipterus; assembly: GCA_039619505.1. Lineage (NCBI taxonomy): Eukaryota > Metazoa > Arthropoda > Insecta > Hemiptera > Cimicidae > Cimex > Cimex hemipterus. The sequence goes on along the minus strand of CM077110.1, from coordinate 19,654,260 downwards.
ATTCTGCCCGTTATGCTTAAAATTTGGAAGAATTGAATCACTTGGGCCATCGAGACCTTTGATTATTTTACGCGTTCCTTTCTTTCAGCGAGGATCTTTGTAAGCGTGACGTTCTCCATTGTGACCGGCTACATGCCGGTTTCCTTATAAAGAGACCGACCTTATGATCGTAAAATCAATTGTTGACGGTAAACCTTATATTGTTATACAAGCGGGAACTCGGTTTTTTTTACATTAAAGTGCACTCGAGGGCTTGAAGGTAGGAAATCCCGACACAAACAAAAAAATCTGCATACGATCAGACTGGCATTAAAGTGTTAAGTCACATCCACAATAGTCGGTGAATGTAGCTAAAAACGTCAAAACCTGGGCAAAAAGGAATTCTGAGCTATCTATAAGCATATGAATGATGAAGTGCTTGAAAAATACAAATTTTCCAGCATTTCCGATGTTCACCCTGCTTATATAAGTTTATACCAAACTTCCAAAAAGCTAACACACGCAATAGAAAATGTCACAATTCATGAGTAGTAAGTTAGTTATTCATGCTAAAGATAAAATAAAATGTCTTCGGTCAAAATAGCTCTTTTTGTAACTAAATTCGTGATAGTTATGGCCTCATCTCGCCCGTTTGGTGAGTTGGATACGGCACATGGAAATACGTTCCCTGTGGTTCTCAACGCCCAGAGGATCGCGACGATCTTTTGACCGCCTTTGGCCCTCGAGCAATATCGCTTTGTTCAAGTTTATAGTGAAGAACTTAATCTTCAAAATTTCATCTGATCTATAGATTGAACCGTACTGGGCTCTGCTCTTCTGCTCTAGTATGCTATTCGAAAATACAAATACTGGGTTCTAGGTAAAATTCCACAGAGCAAGCAATCACTTATTGATTGGTATCACCCAGCCTCAGAGTCCTCAGAAAAGAGTAGTTCAGTATTAACGCGAAGTTTTTAGATGTATGTGGTACCCACCATGAGCAACGAGACTACACGGACACTGAGAGATTACTCCCAAGAACTGGGCACAAGTCCCGAGATGAATACTCATGGATAGACAGAACTTCTGAGAACCAAAGGGATATTGGCTGTGATTGGCTTGCATCAGTCTCTACTCTTCACAATAGATAATAACTATGTGACCTCAACAGCACGGAAGGATATGGGATAAGGTTGGAGCGTACGGTTAGTTACATTGCTCGGAACAAAAGGCTGGCAATATATGTGCTTTCTACATATTTTTGTCCAATTATATTTTATTATTGTTGATTTGGAGCATGAGAATTCAGCAGAATAGGACACTGGTCTCTGGGTCTACGTAGTTAAAGGCGGCATGGAGAATTCTAGGATTAGAGATAGTAGATAAGGCTTGAATATTGGTAAGTTAAGAGGAAAGGTTAGAATGGCACAAAAAGCGGAAGCGGATCAATTCTTGAACTGAGAAAATGTTGAGGTCATTGTGAATGATGAGGTTAGAGACATAGCAGAAAACTTCTCTCTTGATTGGGAGGCTTCTTGGTACTAATCCTTAGGTACAAATAAGTCAAATTGATTTCGATTCTCCATTTCGTCCAATCTGTTCTTGTAGCTTCAGAGTTCAGTGTGGACTTCATTATATTTTACTGACTAGATATCCACATCCGGTTCGTTACTGAAGATGGGGCATCCACGCGTTTGAATAATAAAAATCCCAGTGCCGGTCCAACATTTGCAATACGAACATTGATATTTGGTCACATCTAATTCCCATCTCGGGAAATTTATTGAAGCCGGATTGGGCTGATTTGTTTATTTTTTAATATTATCCGGTCCAGGTATGAAACAACAGGGGACAATGAAAGCCGATTGCCACTCCATCACTAACGCCCTTTTTCCCGGGGCGAACGTTGAAATCCGACACAACCCTTTTGTCCTTTACCTTTTCCATTTTCATTTCGTCAAAGTGGATTACAAGCCGATGACATGAAAACCTACATATTCAGCAGAACGTCCGATTCGATTGCGGCGGGTCATTTACAAATAAAAGGGAAAAACTGGAAAATTGTATAGCAATATGTTCTTGTTGTCCATAAGTGCTTGATGGCCTTCGACATTTTGATTTTTCTGTTTAAAACCTATTCTTAATTTATTATATGCAGTTTTTGAAATCTGCCATCTGTTCGTTTGGAAATACATCAAAAGCCTGTAAGTTCACCTGAATAAAAAAAACTTCCACCCTACCCTGGTGGCAATAATGTCCAATTTGCCCTCAAATACAATTTAGTGTCGTATTGTCGGCCCGGGCAGTTGGGCGTGATCGTTTTGTTGGATAATCCTCCCTTTGTCAGCCCACGTCTCTGGGATTATTCTTTTGACGAAGAATCATAGAAAAAGACGGCACGTCAAATATGTAAACAATTTTATTGAAATTCGCAGGGGTTTTTTAATTTTTTATTAATGAACAAAAGGTCAAACATTAAACATAAATCGTGATTTTCCGAAACTCTTTTACCCCTTTGAGTAAGGTGATTAATCATCCAACTTCACGAAACACTTTATGTGAAAAAATATGATACCATTTATGTTTTTCAACGTTAATTTTTTACTTTAAAAAATCAATAGTATGCACCATCCATATTAATTAAGTTCATCTTTTGAAAGCTCCGATGATATTCCTACCTTGCTGACACAACCAGCAAGCAGAGATTATCATTATAAGATCCATACATATTATCCAATTATTGTCATTTAAGTCGTATCAATTTCAAAACATAAGTCCGACCTGACTAGAATAAATTTAAAAATAGTTCATCTTGTAAAAGCGTGTAGTTTGTCGGAAAATTGCTAGATTTACGATTTGAAATATATTAAAAGGATTTTAGTCCCAAGTCCCTATTTTTGAATGGCCCTTAAATACCTTCCTGGTCCACGCCTCGGGACCCTTCGCCCTATGACCTTTCCACGTCGGGCTTACAATAGGGCAGTAGCAGACAGCTGGACTCCTGGAGTTTCTACCTGGAAGAACCCTCGTAATTCATTGCCGTTTTCACACTCTTGGCTTAACCCAAACGTCCCAAAAAAAATTAAAAAGAACCCGACAATAAACAGATCCTATTATAATTTTATTGCATCTAGGACGGGCGGTTTTGTCTGAATTGTTATCGAAATAGTCGACCTACAGGTCTTGGAATGTTATTTTATAATTATTATTATTTAATTTTTAATAAATTTCTGAAAGAGTATAAAACTTGAAAATGTGATCAAATCAAACTAAAATTACATTAAAGTCAAAACTTCCGTGGTCCGCTTGACCAATTAATATATTACAATTAATTAAGGTTTTTAGTTGGGATAAAAAATTCAATTGCACGAGCGAGATTCGAACACACGATCTTCGTGTAGATACGCCGCTGCTCTTCCACTCGAGTGATCGTGACCTCAATGCACTAGAACATCAACACTCATCCATCGGATTAACATCGGAAGATCGTGCGTTCGAATCTCGCGCGTGCCTTGAATTTTTTTTTATCCCAACTAAAAACCTAATTAATTCTAATATATCAACTGGTCAAGCGGACCAGGAAATTAGTGAATTTAATGAATTAAACTGAAGTATACTTCACTAAATCTCTCCATGGCCGTTTCGTTTGTCGCCGAGAATCCAAACCGATTACACGTCATTTGAAATATGGCAAAAAGGAGAGAAACTCAAAAGGTGGGGTTGAGATAGGAAGTTGATGACCGAATGGATCGAGATCACGATAGCTCAAGTGGTAGAGCAACGGCATATCCAGCTCAAGATCGTTGGTTCGAATCCCGCTCGTGGCATTGACTTTTTATTCTAAAATTAAATGTGAGGCTTCCTCTTGGTATCTGCCCTCTTCAGGGATATAGGAAGGGTGAGGCATAGAAAGATGCAATGAACTTCACTAAGATCAACTTGAACATTCGAATCTTCAGTGAGGACACAAAAGTCTTTACGTTTTTGCTGAGCTTTCGACGATTATATCGTCATCGTCAGAGCCTATTTATTTTATGAATATCGCAGTTAGAACATGGTATATCATCTAAAAAAAAACAAATTACAAAAAATTTATTTATCTTACTTTACCGCGTGACCTCATTGAAGATCCTTTTGTTCAAGTTGTTCAACAAGCGATATATCATGTCATCTTTATACCTAGATGATCTGAGTTTGAAATAGAAAGAAAAATTGGAAACGATTACGTTCAGGAATAAACTTTTTGGAAATCTGATAGGTAGAAAATGGTGTAGGGCTTGTGACTGTTCCACGAGACGCATATTAGCCTTGCATGGACTTACATTTGTTACCTAGTTTAAAATAAAAGTTGCGCTCAGTGGTCATATTAATAATGTTGTTAAGGAGTCTTACTTTACAATAAATAAATTAAGAGCAAATGATCCAAGACTTTTTTATGTTTGAAATGTAGCGGCAACGAGTGAAGTGAAGTACAAAAAAGAAACCTGACCACCAAGAGACTCAGAAAGACTCAGAAATAGCCTGTGCCAAATGAACCAAAAATTGTAGATTCGTTAAAAATAAACCGCTTGAAAAAATTCAAAAACAAACTGGAAGGCCAGCTAAAATGACCAGAAAAGATCAAAATACAAAATAACGATTAAGAAACACCTATAAAATAAATGAGAGAAAGTGATTGAAAGCTGTTGGTGTTAACGTAATATATTCAGAGTAGACAGCTCACAACAGCATAAAAGTGGGCTATTATGCATATAATTGAACCTCTTGCGCGTTTGGTTTCTGAAAAACCTTCGTTGGACTAATTTCTAAATGACAATTTATGAATATTTTAACAGCTGGGACCAGAGGTGGCATCTATTGAAATATGTTGCCCTGACACAAAAATAAAATGGCTGTCATACGAGTTTTTCTTATTATGGCCTGAATAATAAGAAATTTGGTCGAGTTGGTCAAGCGTTATAGCATGAATCTTTTAATTTACATTTGGCCTTATTTTTTTCTTTTTCGCTAAAATATAAAGCGAGAATACGCAGATCAGAATGCATTATGGACGAACAAACATACCGCATCTTACTGTTATAGTTTTCTACATACACTTAAACGGTTTGTACCCAAAAATACTTACATAGCGGCGTCCCACAAGGGGTCATTATAGGTCCCATACTGTTGCTTTCCTAAAATATACCTCTTATTTGTATGACTGCATTCTTCTAAACCGAAATCTATCCGTGCAACTTCCAAGAAATTGAGTTTATGAAAGACTGCAAGATGCGATCACCTCAAGACAGAAACTTAGGAGTATACTTAGCATATTAACGCAGAACGCAGATTTAAGAGACAGGAACATAACTGAAGGAATTTAGGATTTATGTCTGTTTCGATCGTCGAAACTCAACCAATTTTTTTTTCATCTAGTATTCAGGCATCCAATCAGTTCTCAGACAAATAGTCAAATTCCGTTCTACGTCTCCAACCTCACTATCCAAAAGGACATAAGCTTCCCTTCTGTCAACGAACCGATCCGATCCGCAACCAAAAGTTCAACGTAAAGCTTTCTATCGATCCTAAAGCTCCCTAAGAGATCCTCGCCTCTTAAATTGTGTCCTTGGAGCACAGTGCTACGCAGGGCACCTAAGAAAGCCTTTCTTGTGCTGTATTGATTTAGACGTCACACTCCTTAAAATATTCTCTATTTCATAAAAAAAAAAGACAAAAATATTCCAGCATAAATGTCCTTTAGCCGAGATTGGCACAATAGATGAAAGTTTATTAAATGGTAAAGGGAGAAATACAAACTACTCTAAATGAGGAAGGAAACTTCTGAGTTTTCCTACTTGTTGATCCTTTGAGCTCAGTTTTGGAAATTTTGGATGCATTCGACAACTATTTTGGATATGAAATAATCTTTTTTAGATTGTATTTCTCACTATGAAAAAAAATTTAATCCATTTTACGTGTACTAAAACAAACACAAAAAGGAACAAGACTTTCCTTTCCGTCCTAGACTTCAATTTGAACCTTCATAAACTATCAACTGCAGTGAGTGAAACTTAAGTTAGACTAGCTTGTGCGTATAATAATCAATGTTAAATTGATAGTTGGACAAGTTTATTTGGTACAGTGTATAGATAAATTGATTAATTTAAGAAAAAAATGCAGAAATATGATCGCTGTTATGGGAACAAACACTAGAACCTTTTTTAAAAAGATGGTTCCTATTCACATTTCGCAACAATCCGGGTCTCGAGCACTTTAGCTCATCATCAGGTTCAAGGGCTTCCACAAAAACGTCTCACAACATTTGCAGAAGTGAACCCGCTGATACCACCGCCAACGCGACGTTCCAATGAGGAGGCGGGCTTTAATGGCGCTCAATTTGAACGTGCGAAAAGCGGGAATTATAACACAAATGACAATTGTAATAGTAAATACTGTAAGAAATTGATTGTAAATTAGTGAGTAAAGATTTTAAAAAAAGAAATGAAAAGAAAAACAATTAGAATAATACCTTAATATTATTAAACTATTATACAAATAATAACAACAAGCCCAGCAGATATAAAAAACGCAATGAAAATGTTAAGTTGGAATGAATGGCAAACCCGCTGGGATTATATGACCGAGAAGTTGAAACTAGTGAAACCGAAAACAAAACCCTGGGCCTCGGAAAAAATGGCGAAAAGAGACAGGATTATCCTCACTCGATTAAGAATAGGCCACACGAGGCTGACACATGGTCACCTCTTAATTGGAAAGAGACCCAGGGTATGTCCTCTGTGTGGTGCGGTCGTGACAGTGAAGCACATCTTAGAAGCATGCGAACAGCTGGCACGACACAGAGAGCGCTGCGACCTACCTTCCGATATCGCAAAAACTCTAAGGCATAACAGCGACCATAAAGATCGACTTATGACGTACCTAAAATCAATAAATGCTTACAACCGCATATAACCCCCCACAAGTGGTTCCCCCCGTTGTACTGTATGAACGTATTTACCAGAGTGAGTCGTTTAGCATGCGTGGGTGCGGCTGTGACTGAATATCGAGTAACTCACAGCCCACCGATTTAGGTTAGCGATAATATATTTGTAGAATGGTTGTGGGAAGGGTCGACAGCGTCTTGGTTGTAGTAATACTACCAAGATGCTGCGCCATTTCTAGTGTGATCGTATTTATTAGCGTGAGAGGTTATGTGTGAATGGACGAGGCTGTGGAGGAATATCGAGTATTCCACAGGCCCGTCAGAAAACCCTAGGATTAGTTTTATGGATGAGTGGAATTTGTACATACCGTTCGAATGTATTTATTAGCGAGAATGGAAGGAGGCCGGTAGGGTTAAAACCATCTTACCGACCTGCACTTTAGTGTAATATTAGGAAACTAGGTTTATTTAATTAAAAAAATATTTTAATTTATATTAAAAAAAAAAAAAAAATTACACCACTTTACAACCCTTTAGGCAAAGGCTCAACCTTTCGAGAGATTTACAGGAGTTACTTGGTTCCCAGTGTTTCTTTCGAAGAGCGCTTTTCAGTTTTCTCAAATTTATTGGATTTTACAATGAAATTTAGGCCTTTTCCCAAATTATTTTACCATTGAATGCCTGCTGAAAAATAAAATGGAAGACAATACAAATTGCGGGGTAATACACTGCAATGCCCAATATCGCAATTTAAATTTAAAAAATAGCTCCTTAAAAAAAATGTTATTGTTTCGTTTCTTTTTATTGTTATGTAGAATTAGTTATCATACGTGAATGGAAGACTAAAAGGATAGAAATGAGCCTATAATCACGCTGAGACTGTTGCTAGTCTGACTCCATTATTATTATTAGCCATACAAGCCTATGGGAAAATTTTAATTTATGGAAAAAACTCGCAATTTTAATTTTAAAATAGAATCAGAAATAAATTTTATTAAATGTAATGTAACTTGGACTTCCGAATTAAGAATTTGAAAAAGAAAATGCTTGGATGGCAATAGGATAAATTAGATTACGAGTGGATGTTTGGAGTCAGAGCTTTGTAGCACTCAGAAGAGATGTAGCTAACTTAAAACAGAATATTTGGATGTTAGGGTGTTAAATGACCTTAGCCGTTAAAACGCCCTTAAAAATTAATAATAACAATAGCATCAAAATTGTGAGGCTTGTATGGCTAATAATATTAATAATAATGGAGTCAGACTAGCAACAGTCTCAGCGTGATTATAGGCTCATCTTTAGACTTTTATTCTTCCATTCAAGTATAATAACTAATTCTACATAACAATAATAAGAAACAAAACACAATAACAAACAATTACAATAATTAGTTTAATTATTTAGAAATTTAATATCATTTATATACATATTTAAAATGGGAGGTGGATCGAAATCCGTTATATTATTAATGCATTTATCAACATGTTCAATTTTACATTTTTTTAATTTCAAATTTCTCAAAACAATCTAGTTCCTTCCTTTTGTTGAAACTGTGTAACACTGTTGTATTTAAATTCGAATTGAAATTATGATTTATTTCTTTTAGAAGGCCCTTGGATTCCGAAAATTTGTTCTACTTAGGCAAATGTACTTTTTACGTTCGTTTTTATTCCTCTACCGCTTTGACCTATACATTTAATATTACAGTCGTTGTGTTGGTAAACTACCCTCGCTTTTTGTCAAATTGTCTACCTTGAATTTACGTTTTGAAGGGATTTTAGTGGCCCCGTACTTGTGTAAGCTATTCTAAAATCTTTTTGTTTAAAAATTGTACTAATTATTTCCGATAATTCACCAATGTATGGTAAACAACGGAATTTGAATGATTCATTTATGGTGGGTTGGCTGAGTCCTATTGTTGATTCTGTTAAGTTAATTTTTGTATTCTTTTAACTAGAAACCTATCAATAAAAATTTCTAGATACCTGTTGTTTTTTGATATGATTTCAATAGTTTATAATTCTTTTTTTGTAGTTAGCATGAGTTAATGGAAGCTTTAACATACAGTTATAATTTCTACTAGAAGGTTAGCTTTTCGGTATGTACTTCTACCAACCATTCTTTGCCTTTTTATTCATTACATTTTAAAACTTTAAAAAAATTGTAAGAGCAGAAAGAAAACCCAATAACTCTTACATTAGTTGGGTTTCTATTTATACTTTATTTGTCATTTATTTTTTCGAACAGTTACACTGATTCTAAATTTGTAACTAATTAAGAAGCGGACGAAAAGGGAGCAATGAGGGAAATAAAAAACAATATAAAGTTTGTTCGTAGGAAGGTAATTTTCGATTGTTCGTATGTGCGTTTGCTCGGCCGATGTTTTGAGAAAGTTATGTCACAAGGAGAAGAATTCACCGGGGAGCTTATTATCTCTTGTGGGAAAATATTCGAAAGCTTCCGAATAAATGGCATGCGAAAGCATCGTTCAAGGTGAGAGATCTTCTCCGTCGCACCGTCATTCTTCTTTGGTTCGTCTTTTTTTTTATACTCCTTTGGCCGCTACTGCTAACCGCCAATTTCCTTCTGCAAATAAAGACCTAACCAGAGAGACCAAATTGAAAAAAAAAAGCGCAAGGAAATTCAAATTATTCTCCCCCCCCCCCTTGGAACGCTTGAGAAATCAAAGACATCGTCGAAAAACCTTTGCGATTGTTGAAAAAACTAAACTGGATTAACAAAAAAAAATGTCGCCCCTTGAAATAAATGAATTCAAGAGAAAAGAAACATTATTTAAAAAAATATTTGATCATTTATGTAAAATTAATAAAGCAACTATAACGAAATTGTCCTAATCAATATTCATTCGTCATCGACTTATATAATGTACAAATCACTACACTTTCTTTCTTTTTTAATTTGTAATTACTGTTATCAAAATATTTCCGAAACAATTATGCAACTCCACTGAAAAACGCCAATGATTTTGCTTACAATTTCAATAAAGGTGTAAAACAGGTGATTACAATCGAATTTACAAATTCTCTATAGCTGACAACTTCCTATCAGTCTAGCAGTTTTATTCGGCATACCCTTATCAAGCCTCAGGGATACTTAAAATTTTATGAGGCATTTATCCCAAAACAATTCAGGATTTGATATCATAGAGCTGTAGATATCAAAAACTATGGCACAGACCTATCTACGATCATCTCTCAGCTAATCAATTCAATAAATAAAACAGCCATGTTAAATATCTCATTAATAAGACCTATCTGTAAGAAAGGCCATATGAGGAGATACAGCAACTACAGGCTAAATTCATTTCTTTCTGTAATTAACATAATAATACAAATATTCAGAAAACAAAAAATGCATCATATTCAGCTAACAATTATTCTATGGTCAGTCCCATGTCAATATGGTTTACAAAAATGGAAGGGAAGGAAACTTCGCTATTAGACTTCTTTGACCCCCCACCCCAAATGGCAACTAGGTCAAAACTGCTTTATTGTAGGTTGATTTATGGGTTATAGTACAGCTAGTACAGTTATAGTACCCGTAACATTTTTCCGAGCTATTTAACACCAGAGACGATAAAAATTGTCGATCACATCAGTGATCTTTTTAAACTAAAGAGTGGAGTTCCTCAGGGTAGTTTCTACTTCTCTTGCGCAATATTTTATGTTAACGAAATGAGTAGAGCAATTGGCCCGGACTAGATGTTTTTTATGATGACGCGGTACTTTCGTCGGTGCATTTTGATCAGATGCCTGCTATCTCAAAAGCTCAATTATTATTGACTAGATTACTACTTTTGTCTCACGATCAATCCTGAGGAAAGAGAGTTCATGATTTTCAAGCAAGTGCAGACTCATGTTGTCCAGATCGTGATCGTTTTATGTCATTCATGCCCCTGTGCTTGACAGTAAACTCAGGAGGTCAAAATGCTTTGACATGGGACTGCCCTTCCGCGTGGTAAACGTGAAGGTTATGTTGGCTTAACTTTACACTCAAATATTTCTTGGGAACCATACACAAAGAATCTCTTGATCAAACTAACTAGCTGACTATTAGCTAATTAACTATTCCATTAGTCGAAAATATGTGGGTGACAATTCCAATAATAGTATCAGTCAGCATATGCCACCAAATCAATAGATACTGGATAGATCAAGGTTAATCATTGCAAATACGTGGACTGATTTTGGACAATTGCACGTTGCAGCCTCCCGCTTACGAAAACTAAGTGAATGGTTTGTGTACATAACAAATGGAATCACCAGAAACAGAAGAACTACTAGATCATTGACTGCCGTTGATACAATTCCTTTTTCTGGATTCTCTTTGTATCCCAGGTTTCCTTTGATCTTTGCAATCGAAGACCTTACACATGGGGGTCATCGTACGTTGTATAGGAGCATTCTCCGCCAGTGTATATAGCTGTTACATTCCCTTGAATTTTACTCTATATAGGTGCAGCAACGTAATTACCAGATGTCGACAGGGTGTAGTTCATTATGAACGATGATGATGAATATTACAAAGTCGGAATTTTTGTTTTCCAACCACTAAAGCCTTCTGGTAACTTTGGTCATCAGATGCAGCTTCCCACTTTCTCAGTTCAATACAATCGATTCGATCTCAACCCAAAGAAGAATTGACTTGTCGTCACTGCAATCCCTTTCCCTGTGTCCCAGGCTATATAGACATTTGTCGATATTTTCTGATATACAAGTGACCGGTAAATGCCGTAAACACTCCCCTGAATTTACCCCTCTCTAACTGTAACAGTGGTCTTGGTGAGGGTTGTTTTAGCATATGCTTAATGTGTCTCGCAGCATATGCTAGAGTTTATCCACTTCCCCCTTGTCTTTTTTTTTGGATCCTTTCTTTGATGAAGGATTCTGTGTTTTCTTTTGTTATCCCAAGAATAGGTTCTTATGGTCTTGCCTCATGATCTCATCCTCTGGCCAATGTATCTCCTTTTTCCTTACCTAAAATTCCTTTGAGTCGTGATACCCAAGATACGTGCTATATCAACATACAATTTTCCATTAAACATCATATGATTGAGGTTTTCTATTGTATTGTGAAATTAATCCTGAAGTAAGAGCAAACTGAATAATTAATTAATTAATAACATATTAGGCTTTGATAATAACTATGTATCAACATTGATGAACCCTCTCGTAAATAACTAATCATACAGAACAAATCGTTATTCTCAAGTCATATAATTTTAGTATTGCCCTCAGGAAATGTCGGAACTACTAGAAACATCATGGAGTATCGTGGCTTTGGCTGATTTAGAGAGTTTTAAGAATAATTTCTTTGCCTCCGTTCGATGTATAAGGGTGCATGTAAAAGGAAATTTCGATTTAAAACCGGTAAAGGTTGGGACCAGCGAGTTTCTACGGACCGTACAACTTGCAATTACCGTTTTGAACAACTACCGGCATCTCAAGACAAAATAATATCAGATTAACAAACTTGACAAGGGTGAACCTTGAGTTTCGTTTGACGTTGTTTATTTTCTAGCCGTTCTAAAACGCTCAGCGCCCCGGGGTAGGCGGACATTTCACGAAAACGGGTTCGCCTTGTAAAACAAAACCGGGAATACGCTTCGAGTTCTGTTGCAACAAAGCTGTCACAATATTGGGTTTCCACCTTCCGACATTTCTGCGATGACAGAGATGTTTCATGATTTTTGGGGGTTCGAGTTTCCTTGAATTACAGATGGACTTATGGTTGACACAAAACAGTGTTTTTTTTTTCTAAAAGCTTAAAGTCATACGAAAAGGTATCTAATAACCGTGTGCCGACAAACATTCGTCCTAAATGGTCTAACCTACATTCGATTCATTCGTTTCAAATACGCACCCTTGTTAAAATCACAAGACTTCAACTGTTTGAATCTCACCGCGATAATTATCCGTGTTCAATAAATCGGGCTGACTCGGCGGTTCGTTCTTATCGAGAGTCACTGATTTTAATTTAACAACGCTAGGATCTTTCTGCTCGTGAAAAATAAGATAAACATTAAAACTTGATATTGTACTTATAGATTAATAATTATTGAGTTGTTTCACATGAAATATCCGTTTCTGGTAAAAAAGGGTAAAAGTTTTTTTGGTAAGTTTACAATACAAAATCATTTTATTCGAAGTATTTAACCTTCATTTTCTGCTCATTTTTCAAACGCGTGACTAACTTGAACTGGTCAATTGAATTGAACAATTCTGAGCTTTAAAACGAAACAAAATCTGAAAATGCTTTTTGGACTTTAATATCATCTGCAAGCATTTTTCTTTTGACGGAGTTGTCAAAGTTTCTAGGCAGATGAAAATTTGTTGGAGACAAGTGTGGAGAAAAAGGTGGATGCTGAAGAACACCGTAGCCAAGCTCTTTCAATTACAGTATATTTTGAAATATGCGGCCAGGCGCTGACGTGAAGGAGTGTAGGACCTTTCCGATGTACCAATGCATTTTTGAGTAATTTTGTCGTAAGTGTAGAGGTAATGGTTTCTCAAGGCAAAAATGAGTAGTTAATAATTCCTGCCATGGACCACCGTGCAGTTACCGCCTATATGTTTTGGCGACAATTTGGTTTTGACATGTGTCCTGGTCTCTCTTTCCTCTGTGAAATCCATTTTTCGTCGGAAGAGATTATCCCTTCGAGAAAATGCCGGTTTTATGACTGGCGAGCGAGGATACGCATGTTTCAAGGCGATTTAACTTCTATCGCTCAATGAGCTCATGAGGGACCCATAAATCAAGCTTTCTGACTTTTCCTTGTTCCTTAATTTGCTTGACACTGTAGCTGCACCCATTCAGTTGGAGTCTATGTTCGATAGTGGTTTTCTTCCACCTGAAGCTTAAGGATATCTTTAGCAATTGATGTTGGATGTCTTTGCGAGGCTCGTTTTTCAATCCGGTATGCCCTTCTGAAAACTTAGCAAACCAAACGCTGAATGGTCTTTATTTCTACTCCCTTCCCCAAACGCCCCAAATTGATGTTTCCTGCATCTTCTTGCCGAATGACCGAGATTAAACTCTTAAAGGAATATTACATGAAAATCGCGACTTTCCATGTTCATATTTGGAGATATACTTAAAATTGTGTAATGGATTCGGGAGCACATCAGTTTAAACAAAAATAGAGTATTAATAACTGCGTAATTATAATATGTAAACAATGGGAGGTAAATAACATAAAACCGCTATATCCTCTCTGAATATTTGCTATAAAATGGGACATTTCATGCGAAATAATCCTATAAAATCATCAATAAATATGTTTACAATTGTTATGAAGGTAGATTTCGAAACAATAAATAAATTTCATCTTCATTACAGTACGGTTTATACTGTTTCTTTTTTTCTTCAATTTCAATGAAAATGTTAATCAACAAAACGTTATGTTTCCTATAAAACTGAAAGTACTACATCAACGTGCTTAAATCAACTCATTAAGAAGAGATCAAATTGTGCAGTGGCAAATGAGAAAAATAATTTGAGTAGAGGTGAAAGAGTACGAAGATAAGAAAGGAGCAAAAAAAAGAGAAAGAGAGAGAGAAAAAAAAAGAGAGGCACGTTGATTTATGCATGGACATTGGAAGAGAAGCAAATTAGATAAAAATAAAATAACTGAGCCCAAAAAAGGGAGACAGACTGAAATAAGGGTTTGTCGAATAGGACGAGCAATAATAGAAGAATGACCATCTGGCATGATTCAGAGACTAGGATAATTTAAAAAAAAATAAAGCCAGAAAGAGAGTTCATGTGGGAGAGATAGATTGATAGAGGCTCTGTGAGGGAAAAGCAAATTGTACAAAAAGAGATTAATGGCGAAGTGTAAATACAACAAAGAGAGGGTCTGAGAGAGGTAATGAAACAGTGAAATAGAGAAATTTAAGAATGAGGGTGTGTGAAAAAAAGAGTTGAAATTATACCAAAGATCGACAGTCAGAAATAAGAGAACAGACTCGCACGTAACAAAAAAGAGTAATAGAGAGAGAGGTTCAGCGAAATGGAAGAAAATCGGATGAGAGACTGAACTAGGGCCAAAAGATAAGACTGAGATGCAGAAATACAACGAGGTACTCCTGGCCTATTTATCCGGATGTTTCGCCTACTTCGCCATTGGCAGGGAGGGCTTTCAGCCTGTGTTGCGAGGGGTCGCACCCCACAGATACCCGACGGGCATTGTCCACGGAATTCGGTACAAAGGAAGGCTGCGACGGGGCTCCCGGTGCCTCGGTACAAAAACGCCAAACATTGGGAAAACAACTGCATTCAGGCGAGTCATTTTAACTTATATTATACCAGTCGAGGGACAGTTTTAAATTCACCTCACTCTCCCCTAACCACACTCAATTGGTTTCATTGTAATTATTTCATCTGTATTCAGGGAAACTATTCAAAACAATGTCGGAAAAGTTTGTACGAAATAAATAAATGTGAGAGTAAAAAAGCGTCCATCAGGCAATACACTAAACAAAAAATAGATACAGCTAGATGGAAACTTTGTTACACTAAATCAGGTCTTGTCGATTAACGAAGATCGACAGTACAATAGATCGATTGATCGGCTAGTAGGTAAATAGAAGGTAAAAAGGTAGAGAGAGAGAGAGAGAGAGAGAGAAATGGAGTCATCAGTGTATAAGAAATATACAATATCTGAAATGTATTATCAACTTCTAACAAAACACAACACCCCGACCACCGATTTTATTTGTACATATTATGTTAATTAAGAATTATTACACATTAAATTAATAATTTGATGTTAGGTATTTCAGCCTAGTTATTTTTATTCTGCACTTATTGCATGAACAATTTCCAGTGGGGACTGATTATGTGCCATGAATCCCAAAACAGCTTTATGGCCATTTAATCAATTTCTATCCAAGGTTGTAAATTGAGTCCATTTGGAGCAAAAATTGAGTTGGGCTAAGTTTTACGAGGTTGTAATTACTCGAAGACTCTTCCAGAAGGGCAAGAACGCTCGTTAATTCGAATTTTTATTTTCAGAAACTGCTTTAAAAAACATTCCATTACACAAATGATTTCTGTGGCGGTTCAAACAGAAAAAAGCGCACAGAAGTTTATAGGCCGAGAAAATGGGTTTTGAACAATTCCGCGGAAAAACAGCGTCCTCCCCTCGGCGATCCGTCATCGTTTTCTTCTGCCGTTTCCGACTCCAACCCCAAAGGAAAAGCTCCCCGTTCTTGTCCCAGTGCAGTGTTGTGTTTTCTCGGGTAATTTAGTAGAAGTTCATTAACAGCTGTTAATTCTAAATGAGATTAGGAAATAAGGGGATGAACTCCCTTGGGGTTGACCGGCAGAAGGGGGTGGATGGGAAAAAGCCCCCTTTAATTCTCCGGAAAGTTGGCGAACGGGCTTGGAAAATTTAGAGCACTGAAGTTTCAAGCAGGGAGAGTTGTAAAAAATTAAATTTCCCTCTTCTGAATTCTTTTAAATCCCTTATATTCAAATGTATTTACATACATTAATTACATATATGTAGTATTTGTTGTCCTTGTTCCAAGGAGATATAATCTAACTAAAACTAAACCCAAAGGATCCACGAATGTTGAAGGTGTGTTCTTGCCAAAGTCATTAGGGAATTGTTTGTTTGTTTTATATTATAAACATAATAAAAGCTTGATCAGTATTAGATTATTTAAGCGCTTTATCTTTTAAACGTTCTCTTTCTTCTTATTATTTTTAACATGTTCTTTCATTCCTATATACTACCTTTAATATTTTATTTTTCCCACATTCTTTCTGATTCGCTTTACCTTTATCTATAATATACTTGATATGTTGCCGTTTTGATGGATCTGCTGTATTTCTTTTACAATCCTACCTGTGTTTTTTTTGTTTTTTCACACTACTTTTCTCTCTCTCTCTCTCTCTCTCTCACTCAGTCACTCACTCACCCTCGTTTACTATATATGTCTGGGAAGGGTGTAGCGAAATGTTAAATCTTAATCTCTACATAAATATTCTTAACTTAAACGAATTCTTTAGAAGCTATATGGTAAGTAGACAGCTAAAAGACAAGGTCATTGAAATTGGACAATGGAATTGCTGAATTAGCGAATATTGGCGGACTATGTTCAAACCCTATTCATGCAACTTCTGAAGGCGTGTACTGAAGCGCAACTGGATATTAATAAAGTATGGTTAAACTGACAACCAAGCTAGTTTTTTTCTTCCCTTAGCATTGAACAGTTTTGTATTTAGTCTCCTTAAATGTTTGTCCCTGAATTTAGATAGTGGGGCTAATTGGACAAAGTTCGTTGAGAAAACAAGTTGGTTTATCACCTATCCGAGAGGAGAAATAGAAAAAGGTCTGCTAACAAGACCATTCCGAACATTCGGCCTTGTTTGCTCTGTACGGTTTTACATAAAATGGGTACGGCCGGAGCGGGCGGGACGATTTTAATGCTAAACCGGCGATACCCGCCAGGATTCCGCAATTTATCCTTCCGTCCCTCCGTCGCGTGCCCGGCAATAAAGTGAGGCAACGGCCGAAAAAGCCATATGGCCACTCAGACGAATGGCCCTTACTACTAGGTATATTTAGACGTGATGTGTATATTTCGAGAACCGATAGCGGAAATTAAGAGCAATTGGCCCTCAAGGAAAATAAACAGGCCAAAAGCGGTCCAGAAGCGGTTTAACGAGGTGGCGTTAGATTAACGTTTACCGTTTTCAATGTCCATTGTTTGAAAGGTACCAAAACAAACCGCTTTTGTTTATTTTCCAATGGTCACATAGCAATTATCTCAAACGTTAAATATTTAAAAATACAAGGCGACCATTAATGAAGTCGATATTGTTCAGCCAACAACCGAAATAGGCGAACTGCAGGAAACTCGTCCCACCAACTATCATCAAACTGAATTTATTTTCTCTCAGCTTCCGCTTGTTCATACTCGTCCTATGAACATGCATGAAGATAAATATAGTTAAATAGATCGATAGACAGAAAAATAAATATGAACAATACGATCATTCATCTTTTCTATCTTTCTTTCTTCCGCCCAGTTTTTCATTTTCTCTTTTCTTCCATCTTTTTCTGACCTTCACTCCCCCTTTTATCTATTATGTTCTTTTTATCTCAATCTAACTATCGATCTTTATCTTTATCTATCGATCTCTATCTATCTTTATTTATTTATCCCTATTTGCTTACCAGTCAATCTCGGTCTCTATCTATTTGTATACTTTTCACTATGTATATCTATTTATCTAACTACTTGCCTTTATCTTTATATTGATCACCATCTATGTATTGTAGCTATCTGCCTGGCTATCTGTCTGTAGTTATTTAGCACCACATGCTTATCTATCTACTGATCATTCTCCATCCATATCTTTCTCTTTATATGTATGCATCACTATCTACCTTTCTGTCTATCTACCTACTTGTCTCTATAGATCTATCTCTATATGTTATTATCTAAATTACTTGCTATATATCCACCTAACTTAATCTATTGCACGTTGTTTTTCTATCTACCTATCAATCTATATCGCTGTATATCTGTTCTTCTTTATTTACCTATCTATCTATCTCAATATCTTCAGCGTCATCTATCTACTTATCTGTCGATATATATATATATATATATATATATCATTATTTATCTACATTTCTATCTGTTTACTTATCCCTACATTTTTTTTTCTATATCGATTATTATCTACATACCCTTTATCTATCTTCAGCTATTTATGCAATTATATTTATTTATCGATCAATCTATCTCCATATTTCTTTATATTCTATTTGTGTACATATGTATCTTTCTTTATTTTATTATTTCCTTCTCTCTCTCTCTCTCTCTCTCTCTCTCTCTCTCTCTCTCTC
>CM077110.1:19621446-19633569 GCA_039619505.1 Cimex hemipterus | reverse complement strand
ATTGAATACACTATAATTCAAAAACGGTTATTCAGGTTTTGGCGTCAAAAAATTAATTTACCCCAATTTCCGTGAAATCTGAGGGTTTTATAACGCTAGAATCACAACAATGACGTCAAATCAAGTTTTGACCATTTCTGACATACTTTGCGTACAGGATGTTTGCTAAACAGTATTTTGTTGATTGATCTTTTTAAATCTGACGACCGAGCTGGCCGAATTTTGGTAGAGAAACAGTGAATTTTTGGATTGTCTGTCATTAACATTAAACCTTAAAGTTTAACATTTTTTGTTTTCAAATGGTCGAGGGAGGAGCGTCGCCGTTCTTGTTGTCGTTCCTCGATCCCCTTGTTGTCATTTGACAAATTGAACAAACATTTTCAGAAAACCGGTTGAAAATATTTTACAGTCTCTCTCTTTTCCTTTGTAATTACAATCGAGTTATGACCCTTTACGGTGAGCCCTGTTAATATTAAATTACCATCGTGTTCCTTCGTACTATACGTTTTTGCCTTGGGGGCACAAGGTTAAGTCGCAGGCATTTAATCCCAACACGGGAGTAACAAATCATAAGCAGACAAGCTGCAGGGTTTCCGTTTGCAAGTAATTATTCAACTGAGCCTTTCTAGAAAAGGCTGCATGCACGCTTGAATGCTGGAATTTTATCATTGATAGATTACGAAGCTTTCCCTGAAAGTGAGACAAAAATACGGTTACCATAAAAGGTATACCTGAATGGTCGGAGATTACTTAAAAGTATTAATCCGTATTATCCGTATTAATTATTTACATTAATTACACATTTAATCTACGGGCTTTGTTGAGATGAAAAACCTAGTGTCATGAGTGGGATTCGAACCTGCGGGTTAATAAGCTATCGTGACTTCGATCCACTCGGACACCATATATATTACGCAGGGCGGGCGACCACGACCCGAGGGGTTAAAAGCCTGGGTAGGCCCGTACCCCATACTCGGACACCAAGTCCTCATCTCAACATACAACCTTTTGAATTTTAATTAATTTATTTATTTTATCCTAATACGTCGCTGTTCTAACTACAAGATTTGAGCTATCTGCTCGAGCTTTTGTAGCTTTATATGTCAACTATGACCTTAGTGGCAAAGTTTAAAAAAAATACATCCCAATCAATTTTGAGGTTACTCTGAGTTAGTTAGTTTTGTCGCCACCAGCCCTGATCCGTCTGTTCTCGCTGGTTTTGCCTGTCAGGAAAGTCCCGGTATATTATGATCATCGGTGATGTGTTTCATCCTAACAATTATTCGGTTTGTCCCGCTGGTTACTCTTTCAAATATCTATGTTGAGATCTTCGAGGTAATGAACTAGAATTTTGGTCGTCACTAGCCATGGTACATCAGTTTTCGCTGGTTTTGTCCGTCTGACAAGTTCCGGTATATCATCATCCTCGGAGTTCGGTTTGATTCTAACATTTTGGATCGTTTTGTTTTGCTAGAACTTTAAAGTGAGTTCTCTGAGTTGAGGTTTGATAGTTAATTAACTAGACCCAGTCAGACGAGGAATTTCGTCATTGTCGGATAGTAACCTTTGGCGCCGTTTTGTCTCGCTCGTACCTGAATTTGATGGCCTCTGTTAATCGTGGTCTGCCTTTTAAGGAATTCTGCTGACTCATCTATACCCGAAGAAGCTTAACAACCCAATGATAAAATTTCTGTAATCGAAAGGCAAAAAGGGATTATTACAATATTTCAAAGGAGTTCAAGATTATTATTAAAGTCTTAAACGAAATTTCGGCTTCTCTAATCTCAAAGGATCGATACAGGAAATGAGGCGGAGGTGAAACAGGTATCCGTACAAAGAGGATTTGTCTTTTTCTTTTTTTTTCCTTTGAGCCTGGTCTGGAAAAGAAAGCGATCGGGTATCAGCTCGAATTATAGCCCTATTGTTCAATTAGATCTGGTGACAAAACACTGTGTGGAAAAAAGTCCCTTTTCGAGCACGTGCCTTTCCAGGCTTATCTTTTAAGACTTTACAAAAGCTACAGGCAGGTCCTGCCGAACAAAATCTTGATATGTTCTTTTCGATAAGATTTCAATTATGCAGAGTTTCTTAAATCGGCAAAAAAGTTCAAAATCCAAAGGAACATAATTTCTCTCTCTTCAAGTACAACGACGTAGGTCACAATTAGTCAAAATTTGTCTTTTCGATTTCTTGTCAGTAAATATGCCGATAAGTGTTCTTCAACGTAATTTTTATTAGTTTACATTCTCAAAAGTTCAGCTAGGTCTCGTTTCAAATCAAAGTACCATTAAAATTGCACAAAAGCCAAAATGACAGCACTATCTTGGCAGTTTCATAAATGTCATCCAGGGAAGATCAACGAGCCTCGCGTCCCACGTTTCCGAGCCCGGCCTAGGATACGATTTAAAAGAGAAAACCAAACCAGTCCCGGGATGACAAGCTAAGCGATTTCGGGTCAATAATTTTCAACTAACTGCATGTTGTGACACCTTGGATGTTTGGCGTTTAAAACAGACGATCCCGATGCTCATGAATTACGAAAAAGAATAATAAATGCCCTATGACATAATTTTCCACTTAGATTCTTGATACACTGTCACATCTTTCAAAAGAACAGAACAATCCGTTTTAAAAGCGTTGGTGGTAGCCGTGTGTGGTTACTGGTTTCCAATAGGTGTCACTACTGCTTCGAATCTATGGCTTCCAAATAGTAACAATGAACTTGCATCAACCATGGGTTGACCCTTTCGTCGACAATATCTCAACTACTCTTTCTTTCAAACGAGACGAATATTTGATTCAACTAGTTCAACGGACCAGGGTAAAGGATTGTAACGTGGTAGCACAATGTTTGCGAAAAGCCCCACCCCCTTCACACACAGTCAACTCGTCCGCCCAGGCGGGTCATCGGCAGGCACAAGTACCGCTCACGTTCTCATCCCTAGTGGTTGAGTCGACTCAAAAAACACTGCTAGACATTCATCCTTCACACCAGTCGCCTAGTTCAGTTAGCTGAATTCACCATGGAAAGTGTTGCAATTGGAAGTTTCAATGTGGAGCAGTCAATCGATATTCGTATTTGTCCCGTGATATGGGATATGAGGTATGAGGAGTATAGTCATAAATTTAATAGTACTTGGAGTGACGTTTCCACATTTCATAACAACGGATAAACCCACACTTTTCTTCACTGGGTTTTCCCCTTTTTTGCTGATATTTTTGCAGAACAACAACCACAAGACGTGCTCCTGTTTCCTCGGATTCTGACATCGTGCTGACGTACCTTTCGGAAGATAGACTGATTCCACAAGTTGCCTGGTTTGAAACCAGCACAGAAAGAGTCTTCACACGGCAGGAAACTAGTTGAGAGTCAACCGGGCAACCAAACCGCCTCGTCTAAAAGATGTCTAAAGAGTAAACATCAAACAATAGCCAGCAGTCACACCGATAACTGATGCGGTTTATAGCTGTCCGAGTCAGTCTTCATTTCTGGATTTAAGTGTTTGTTTGTGAAAAGATCATCTGTTCTTCTGTCCTTCATATAGGTCTCGGCCACATTTATTTATCTGCAGTTAATATATTTCTGTTCATTAATTCGTTTAAATGACATCTTGGGGATACATTTTGCCAAGAGAAAATCGCTTACCAAACTATCGATGGTGAAATCCGTTTGACAGGACAAAATAGCAAGGATAGCCACTATAAGATTGAAAACTACTGTCAAATTAAGCTGGTCGAAACCAACCCTTGTAAAATAAATCACGTTAATTTGAAATTGAAAACCGAACATTTCTCAAAGGGAGTTGGTTGTAGGGGATTTCGTGGAAATTTACGATACATACAAGCTCGATACATTTTTCCTGGGTCCGAATAAAAGGTGGCTGTAAAGTGTTTCGGATTCAATATCGAGAAGGCCTTTGGCCGAGGATCGGCGATCGCCCTTCCCTACCAGCCTGATTTCCCAGGGGATCAAGGGGAAAACGGCTATGTCCATAAATCCGGATTATGACTTGTAAACACGCCCAGGGAGAAGGACTGTGAGTGATCTGTTGCCATTTAGATGCGAAACCATGGAGGCAATTTTCTTTTCCTCTGATTTTATTATAAAAATTTCTATATTGCAATCTAATTCGGGGTAAACATAACTCTAGAAAGAATAACATGTCCTCAAATGGTTTATAAGGATCTTCTACATTCCAGTTTCACGGTCAGTCCCAATCACTTGCAAACATCTTACAGAATAATTTTCAAAATGAATTTTCTTGGACCACTTCAAAGAAATAACAACAATAATCAGCTTCTTAAAATGATAATCGACTGTTTCTGGTGTGCCTCGATGACTCCTCCTTGGACCTATAATGCCTTTTGTTTGAAATAATATTGATGCCTACGATTTGCCGACGATATGAAAAAAATCTTTTATGTTTTCCAAACTGTCCTTTTACATTCCACAAAAAGAAACATTCTATTTACTGTGTACGTATTTTCTGGACATATTAAATAGAAATAGAAAAAAAATTGGATGTAACTATTATTCCATAACAGTCCAGCATGACATTCTTTGATCATAATTGTAAATATTAAAAAAAAAGATAAATTTTACACTTCACTCACAGCAGACTATACCGCACTTAACCCACAATCTAAGTAATATTTGGAGTTTCAGATTTTATTCGTCCATCACAACATAATCCTATTATGCTGCTTTTTTCGAGAGGTGTTGGTGTTTTGAGGTCTTGGATTCTTGAAATGAAGATGAATTCTTAAAAATAAGAGGTATTGTAAAAACCTAGTTCTATTTTATTTTTTCCCATTGAAGAAACCCATATTTGATCTAGCACGCATGATTTCAGGGTCGCTGAGATTCGAACCCACCCGGGACCTTCCATTGATGATTGAACTTTTTATCCTTGTGGCCATCAATCAACTTATTAGTTACAAAGTCCTGATGCGACGGTGGGAACATAAATTACGATCGCGGGATCTACGAGCTGAGACTCTTTCCATTGGTTTTTACCTGTTTTGGGGACGGATTCTCACCGCACTACTGCCTGGAAGAAACTGCACCCACAACCTAGATCGATTTTTGGAGCTCAATGTTGACGTCAACTGAAGAAACCTTTTTTGGGAAAATGGCCGGGCACGAATGCAAGGTCACTGAGATTCGAACCGACTTGGGACGTTGATGAGTGCCGTGTACGCTTTTTATCATTGCGGTCACCGCTCCCCGTGCCGGTCAGAAAATCCAGAAGCGACAGTGAGAACTGAACCAACTAGTCTTGAGGATGACCGCAGAATTCTGGTCAGAACTGTAGAAACCCATTTTCGAAGGTGGTAGTGAATTGACCCATGATTAGATTCAGAAAAAAGATGGTTTAAAATGATTGATCGGAATTACGAAAACAATATGTGTTATGACCTTGTTCGGCAAATTTAGCTGTAAGAGGAAAGTAACTGATTTATTTTAATACGATTTAATTTTATAAATTTTGCAAATAAAATAGAATAATCTTTTTATTAGGATAAATTACTGCGTTTTGCAAAAATAACTAAATTCTAGTAAAATAAATAATACATCTTATTGCTGTTATCTTAACGTGAACATTCTGTGTAAACTGATCGCATAAACGCTATTATCCAGTCTTTTCACTCCCTTTTAAATTTCGTTTGATTATGATGTGTTGTGCTAACAAAATTCATAAGATATGCAAGTTATAAATTTAAATGCTTGAAGTTTAATTATAAAAGCTCAAGGGCACAATAATTCAATCGCGACCCATTCCAAATTTAAATAAACTTGAAATTAGCCGCACGACTTTCCTACAACGACTTGTAAAACGGATTCGACCAATTTTCTAGATAAACCGTTTGTTTTTACAATGTAAATTAGACTTAGAAGCGGGCAAAGGGCCCGGGGGAGGATTCGGCCCGTTTTATCTAGCCAGGGCCGGCCTTTTAATATTCAGCAATTCAGCACAAATTATCCCCCTTGCCGCACAGGTGAAATACTACCGCGTTCCAGGCTGTCCTCAGGGAGTCCACAGACGTCGACCAAATGACAATAGTTACTCATTTCTGTAAGCAATTAGCAGCAGTAAGATTCCAGCATCCATCAGGTAAACACCCCAGAGCTCATCCTACGGGTTAGAACAGTCTTTCCGGGTTAAGATTTTTTACCTCTGTTTAGTTTTGCTAACAAGATCATATTATTAGAAATCCATAACAAACAATACTTCCTATTGAATTTTATAGGACAATGGATTCTGACAAAAGTAAACGAGAAAATTTATCCCTTTGCTCAAAACCTCTTCAAAATATTCCACCTAATGTTGATATAATAAATGATTACACAGAAGCCAAATAGAAAGAATTAGTGCTACTAGCTTTTTCTCATCCTTCAAAGGTCCAGTATAGAAAGCCCCTCCCCCCCAAAAAAAAATACTGCTCTTGGTTATGACCCTATAACCACTGAAATATTCTGTTGTTCCATAAAAAACTATCCTTTTGCTTATAATGCCGAGCTAAGTACTACACACGCTCCTTTACAAAGAAGTTTTCTACTTTACTGAAAATCTCAAAACCCTTGAAGAAGACAGAGTGCATTTATTTGAAAATAACCCTCACCAAAATATGCAAACGGATTAGAACAGAATGTTGAACTCACAGGTTGGATAGTATTACGTACCAGTCACTGGCATCTGAAAATAAAATCTAAATAACAAATTCAATAATAATCCCATTTGTAGGTTATGCAATGAGGACTGAGATCCATTCGAATACGAAGTACCAGCTCAATGAAAATATAACCTGGGACACAAATATAAATAAGAGCCAATGACCCAATATTTATCAAGAGAAGAACCGAGTCAATTGAACAGAAAAAATGAAGTAAGCAAGACGGCTCGCAGAAAATTACTGACTTGGGAAACATAAACCACCTATATTTCCATCCAATAAACACGACTCCACAATCCAGCAATACGACTGTGTTTTTAACGCAATCTCTTATGCTTAAAAAAGGTCGGGATTGTTGGTTAATGTATCTCAATCTTTAATAGAATCTCATATCCGGGTTTGCTGTGTAAGCTTTCCTCCAGACATACCTGCATGTATTTTCTTTCTGTTCAGCTAAGTAACATCGGACTACTATCCTGCTAAGGATGTCCTAAAGGCCAAATCCTTGGCCCCATTCTGTTTTAAACGTACAGCTGACTTACCTAACCATCCCGGCAAATTCAGTCACAATTTTCCACATAGCACATTTATGCTTTACTCAAAAAAAATCACGTTTACTCGCATATCAATCTAGAATCTTGGCTGAAAAAGATAACTGTTCACAAACGGCTCTCTTACGCGATACTTACACCAGATTTCCTTTTTTATAATAATTAACCACAACCGCTACTTTGAGCTGTATATCCACAATGTACTAACGTAGAATCCACCTGCTAGGCTAAAATAAACAGAGGTTATAGTTTTATGTTTACTTCAAAGGTCTAGAGTGACGCCATTGGCTTATTCTTTGCACTCTAATGCCAGATTTTTTATTCTTTTTTTTATTTCTTTATTTTCACACATTAACAACTTTACTTGCAATTAGAGTTTACCAGGTGATTATTTGTTCTTCCTAAACCAAAGAACTGCCATCTGTAGTTACTGGCTCGGTTAAATTCCTAACAGTAGAAGTCAAGTTTTCGTTCTTTTTGGTACAAGAGAGTCATTACCTTTTTTCCTTATTACCCACTCCGATATTCTTACATCCGATTTAAGTGATCCGTGCTCTGGAGGCTTGTTCTGCCACAGTGCGATCGAGATAAACATGATTCATCAGTCACGCAACTCTTCATGTCTTAGGATATAAATTATGTCACTTGTCCCGCGTCAAAATCCGAACCGGCCCACGTTGGAAATCCTCTTCGCCTATTTATACAACAGGCTATTTAAAATCCTCCGAGATCCTCGAGATAATAGACGTTCTAGTTAGTAAGATCGGAAGAGGGGTGTAATTAACTTTTTTACCTTTTTTAATCGCACCCATTATTGATAAGATCGGATTAATTTTTATGAAATGAGATCGGAGAATTGATTTTTTTCAAAATCTATCATACTCGAATCGTGAATGAGCAATTACACAATTTTTAAACGACTTGTTTTTATTCGTGTAACGCAACGTTCGTACAGGTTGTTCCAGTTGCAACTTGGCGTTGAGGCAAGATGTGATCTCCAATTTTAATATAATAATCTCCGTAAAAATGACAAACATTTTCAAAATTCATAAAAAACACTCACCTCTCAAAGTAACAAAGTACCTAGGTATACTGGACAAGTCATATAAGCAACATATTGCACAAAGACAAGGTGCAAAAGTTTTTGGAGCAAAACCTAAGAAATAATCATGATCGCATGTTGGTTATTCGCAGCAACGGTAAGACTATTGCGCCCATATGATGATCTAGTATTAAAAGCTCTTCATAACATGAGAAATTGCAATGACAAGCATGTTTCCGCCGCAGTAGAACTTCACTCGAATTTCGATCCTTAAAAAGTATTCTTCGAAACACTCACCTGAAATACAATAAAACCAGATCTATGTTAGAAGCCGTCACAAAATTCGAGATAGAATTATAATAAATGAGATGGCTATAACAGCATCTTACAGAATCGTACGATAATTCAACTTTGACAGATCCTTCCAAATGTTCATAGATAGCAGACAGCTTTGAACGAAAGGCAACCTCAAGTTTCAGGTAGAGAAAGAACATAATATATTTATCAAAGATAGACCAGGATTTATTGATAAAAAGCCGGATTCAAAGCTGAGATACATGTAGTCTGTATCCATGAATGCTAATAAATAAAATTAATTGAAGGGGCGTCGGTGGCCGCAAGGTTTCGTCTTTGACGCGGCGCTCATCACTGTAAGATAAAGGTACGGGGTTCGAATCCAGCGTCCCTGCATTCTTCGAACCCGACATACTTGACATACTTACAAATGGGTTCATCTGCTGTTGCGAACCCTCATAAAAAAACCAAAAAAAAAAACCTAATTGCTATCATACTCAACAAGGTAAAGAAGACAATGAACAGGCTTACCAACTAATCAAAGAAGATACAGCCCTCTAACCCAAGGAACTACAATCACATCAGAGTTACTAAACCCACGATCTTCGGCTAAATACGAAAGGAGGGTTGAGATGGAAAGTTGGTGTTCGAGTGGATCGAAGTTACGATATCCAAAGTGGTAGAGCAGCGGCGTATCTAGCCGAAGATCGTGAGTTCGAATCCCGCTCGAGACACTAGGTTTTTCATTTCAACCAATATCTTACATAATATTAAATGTTGAAAAATGAGTTTCTAGAGATCGAAATCTTGTATCGCTTACAATTATAACACAAAAAGCTCATATTTATCATCACAAACCATCACTAATGATCTTGTTATAACCTTTTTTAAGACACAAGTTTAAAAGCACTAGGCTTTATCTCACGATATTCAACAACTTTTGAAGTAAATCCCATGACATTATTATATTCCTCTATGTGAAGATCTTTATTTGAATATTGTTCTCTAGTGCATCCATAAAGTGACCATGCAAATCAAAAATGTGGGCAAGTACAAAACAAATTTTTAAAAATAGTTGCCTTTAAGCTGGGAATAACCCTTTCGGTTTATAACTAGTTTCAATCATAGTTAAACTTAAACCTACTAAAAGCACGCCGATTTCACTTCGACTTACTAACTCCTCCATATTTAAGCAATACTAACTTATACCCTAGTCTTACCCGCAATTTTTATTGTCTTCCATTTTATTTCTCCGCTCCGGCAGCCTCAAAAACTTCTGAAAAAAAGAAATCATGCACGCACAACTCTTATGCAGGCATTAGCAGGCATTCAATGGTAAAATAATTTGAGAAAAGGCCTAAATTTCATTGTAAACTCCAATAAATTTGAGAAAACGGAAAAGCGCTCTACGAAAGAAACACTGGGAACCAAGTAGCTCCTGTAAATCTCTCGAAAGTTTGAGCCTTTGCCTAAAGGGTAGTAAAGTGGGGCAGTCGACCAAAATATGTTTTACTGAACAATGTAATTATTATTAATATGAAAGTTGTTAGCTTTTTATGTGTAATTACTAGCAATGCCTTACATAATTTTGTGCAAGTAGAGTATAAAAATAAATAAATAAAATTATAGAGTCGAAGAGTCGAAAAAAGAGTCTTTAGTCTGAGAAAACCACTCGGGTTATAAAATACAAATCAAAAAATATGAGGCAGAGCTGATAGTGGTGGGAGCTTTGCTCATAAAGATCATCTTATTAGGTTCATTAATAATAGATTAATCGTATACAATACCAACTGATAGCTTTTATAGTTTAAAAAAAAATCATGTGATTAATTCTTAATAAATAAAATAGATAAATTTGGCACATGTATAAATATATACTATTAACTTCGGCTTCGCAAGAAAAAAAGAGTAAACTACAATAGCATTAATCGGCAGTGTACATTTATGTTCTTAACCGCCCAAACACGTGGTCGCGTGTGCAGAACAGATTTCCTAGATAGATCGTTAAACGTTAAAACGAGCGAAAATGCTTCGGGAAAAATAAAAGGAGATGGCTTCCGAACTCCCCGGAGAGCCTTTACCACTTAGACCGAGTAGGTCGGTGGTCGCCCCATCACTGCACTCCTGGGAATGGCATACTGCCGCCGAGGGATCGAAATAATGCGCCGATGCCCGGGTACGGCCATCATCCCTTCCTGCCATCATCAATCGCACCATCGCCATAACGATGACGTTAACCACCGATAAAAGACAATTTTTAAAAAAACCAAGGAATAAAAATATTCTTGGGGTACGGGGTAGAAAGGCTCGGCTAACCTGACATAAGATCCTCAGGATCATTATCAGATAAAAAGTGCTTATTATCTTTTTTTCTTACCTGATAAATTGCTATTTTTTTCACCTATTAACTTGCATTTTATCACCAATCTTCCACAATTTAAAATATTTAAAATATTATCTGTTTTTATAATAGTCTGAACCTCGGTTAGCACATATTAACCCTGCATCTGTTTATTTTTAGAAAATTATTTATACTGGTTAGAGTGACCTGTATGTATATTTTTTTAAACTGATGCATTCCTATCGCGTTGTATTAAGGTTTAGTCTAAGAGGAAGAACATTGCAAAGATGGGAGATAAGACAATTTTAAAGGAATATTTTATTTAAGATTTTCTCTTCGTCTTGATAAAAAAGTCCCCATTTTCATTTTAACAAGGGCACCCTTTGCTAAAATAAAAAAATGGCTGAAAGAAAAGTTGATAA
Organism: Cimex hemipterus; assembly: GCA_039619505.1. Lineage (NCBI taxonomy): Eukaryota > Metazoa > Arthropoda > Insecta > Hemiptera > Cimicidae > Cimex > Cimex hemipterus. The sequence continues at coordinate 19,622,244 of CM077110.1, read as the reverse complement.
ACAGATCAATCGCTCAGCTGCGGTTAGGATATTTTTATGGCAGGATCCAGTGCATTTCCGCTTTGAATTGCTTACCCTCGGATGCACTTAAAAGAGATTTTTTAATAAACTTACCCGGTTATAACGAAACAGAAACAGGAACACCAAGGCCGGTCGAAATATGCATAATTGCTGCTCGAGGCGCTACAGAGAACGTTCGTTATCGCCCAAGATCTGCAGCAGGTCTGCCCTGACCCCGTCATCTTTCCGACAGTCAACAGATTACAACGAAAAAATCAGAAATATTCGGACGTCAAACAATATCGACATGGTGAAAAGGGGAACCAGAACGACAACAGGTTCCGACAGGATCTATTAGGGTGTAACAAGTAGCCGTAGGCGCGTGGAGATATGCAGCCCTTCCCTTATAAAGGAGCTTGGCTTCTAACCCACTTCCTTTTACAACAGAATCCTTTCTCTCCTTGAGAGAAAAAATACATTAAAGTTTGATTCAATGTTCAAACATACTATATTTTACTTGAGAAACTTAACAAACACTCTGGTTACCTTCCATGACCGGACGTTCTAAAATAGACCAAAACTGACTGTATGTAATAAAGTAAGTAATCAATAAAGACTGAAAGTCTAAAAAAAAAGAATGGCCAATACATAGTTATGACAATTATTATGGTGCTATAGTGAAAAACTAAAGGCAGGGTAAAATAAGATTAACATTCATTTTTATAACTCTGCACTTTCTCCCTCTCATTCTCTCTCTCTCTCTCTCTCTCTCTCTCTCTCTCTCTCTCTCTCTCTCTC
>CM077110.1:19588911-19621025 GCA_039619505.1 Cimex hemipterus | reverse complement strand
CTCTCTCTCTCTCTCTCTCACTCACTCTCTCTCTCTCTCTCTCTCTCTCTCTCTCTCTCTCTTCCTCCCCGTCCCTCTTTCGATCTCCGTATGTATCTACCTGTCAATCTATCTCACTCCCTCTCACCTCTCCCTTTTTCGCAATGACTTTCTCAAATTTTCATTATTTCAGTGCTTCGTTGATGCATTGAGGCGATTTATTAAACAAGGAAACGATTTTGAACCCTTTCCCTAATTATTTCCTTACAGGACCCAGCCGAGGACTTAAATGTTTTTTTGATTAAGCTAGAAATAACTTTAATGCAAGGCCCTTTTTGAAAAAGAAAAAAGCCTTCTTTCATTTACCCCATGTTCCTTTTAATTACTTAGACCGCCGCCCTTACGGTTTGCTTATTTTTTTAATGATATCCCTCAAGAATATTTCAGGAAAAATAAAGCTCCGCGGCTTTTTAGAAAAATCGTTGCCCCAACCCCCTCCATGTTCAAAGGAACCCCATTAACGACCTGTGTGCCATGAAGAGTAAATAAAAAAATAATAATGGTAAAAATCTCTACGGTCTTTTACACCTGATGTTAATCTACTTGGAAATTAAATTATCCCAAAGTTTATAACGCTATAGTCACGCAGATAACAATTTCAGACATTCCGTCACTGTTGTCTCATCATAATAAATCAAATAAGAGAAAACGCTATGAACGATTATTAGATATATGTTAGATAATGTCTCTGTCACAGAAAAATAAACAAAGCCCCGTGATGAAAGGGAAAAAAACACAGTTAGGCCTTACCCATTAATGATCCAGACAACGTATAATTATCGGATCGGGGTTATTCGAACGTGACGAGAAAGGAATATGCGGAGTCTTACAAGGAGGCAGAATAATTTTCTGCATAATTTCACCGGGATAAAAAACAATCATAGGTCCTGTTATGTTGTGGAACGGACAAAATGGTCGATGTGGTCAACTCAACCGACCTTTAGCTTATCAAGATGGTATTATGCAATGAGGTCTGTGTAGTTTCAGGCATAACAAATAGACGATGATTTTTTGAGGTGGTTTCAGCATTACGAATCTGAACACACTTTCTCACCCACATTTCGTATTTCGTATACAATTCTCTATCTTTGACTATCTAATTATTTATCTATCACCTTACTCTTCTTTTTTTGTCATTTTTTGTTCCCATACAAGTTTACTATTTATTCGTTCCACTCTCACAATCATTTAAATTCGTATTCCATATCGCTTACCCCGTCTATCTTGCTATCCAATATTAACTATCTAAAAAGTAAAAATAAAACCTTTTCTTTCTGTTTAACAATCACACAATGTACTCCACGTATGTGCCCATGCACACACTACATCGAGCGTAATTCTAGTATTTACTGCACAGTAGGACTTAGGTATTTTTAATTTTACGTTGCGCCCATTCAAAACCGTTTTCCCATTCAAAAAGGATTTACGTTTCGCACGGTAATTGTTACGACAAGCCGTGAGTCACGATTTCCAAGTTCCGTATCACTTTCGATTCGCTTCGCGACTGAGGCAAAAAGATAAGAATAAAGAAGATGGTTTTTCGCTTGTTTAAATCTATCTTGAAAACGTACCATTTGATCGTTTTTTGGATAGATCGTATGATGTTGAATTAAAAACGGTGGTCCTAAATTTCATACACTTCACCTCTAATAAAACCTGGACCCATGAAACCATTCTACAGAATTGGTTGGTACAATCTACGAGACTAGGACTTTGTTCCTGAACAGCCCTAATTAGTTTAGGTGTTTTTGTCTTGTGGTTAATAGTTAAGCCCGCAAGGCTTTTTTTAACGTCGAACTGCGAATTACGTTTTACGACGCATTAGGGCCTAAACCTTTCAGCCTATAAATTGCAATTCTCCGTAGGGAGTTTTATCTTTTCTCATTTGTAAATCGCCGGTGGTCTTTTGTCCCATGCGTGGGTGAGTCTCGAAGTCTTGGTCGGACTTTTCTATTTATATTGTCCAAAGGGAAAAAGAGCCGCCAGACAATTTTGGTGGGTTTAATTTCTCGCTTTAAGCCGGGTTAACTGTTAACCCTAATGCTGAAAGATATAAATCAGTTTTATCGCGGATCGGTCCTAATCGAAGGCCGAATGGCCGTGTTTAACAGCTCCCACAAGATGCCGTGGGTGATTTGTGGAAAAATCTTCCGCCCACTATCTCCAGGACATTAGACGCAGGTGGAAAGGATCTTTGGATAGGGACGCTATCGTGTCGTTAGCATCTCTGGATCTATTCGGAGAGATTCGGCCAGAGATAAGCGGTGAACTCGTTTCGACTGACATCAGGCCAGATTGCCGGAAAAGCTCAAACGAGGTGCTTATAGGATGAAATTAAATACGAAAGGATAATTGAAAAACAACCCTCATATACGGGTAAGTTTCAGCCAATTGTATTAAATCATAACCGGTAAACTATTGTATTTCAACCCTTAATTCCATCTAAAATTATGATCTACTATGATTAAATAACTGAGATCAATCCGCCAATCAAAGACCGAAAACCGCAGCTTGCGGTTCCATCCTCGGTACCGGTTCCTCGGTACAAATTACTATTTTTTCCTGTAATTTTGTCTCATCTGACTAATCTACCGGTTCAGATTTATCAAAGCGGGATTTACTGGCTAAGTGGTATTGATATGCTTTTCTCTCCCCACCCTCTCACTCTCTCTTTCACTTTCTCTCTCTCTCTCTCTCTCTCTCTCAATAAACTTTTTAAACAGCTCCTTAATGATTAAAAACCGTTAAAAACACCCTTTACGAATAAACTGTTAAAAAATTACACCCCACGGACCTATAGGTAAAAATAAGCACCTGTATACATAATTGAACGTGAGTCGTGAGAGGAACACATACCAAAAAAAGTCCCGGGTAAATTTTTTATTCCTTCGCAGACACCTGTTGGCAGGATGGGGGCCGATCACATATTACAGGGGATCACCCCTTTTCGATAAATTTCAACGAGCCGGTTTCCAATAATGAAGAAATAGTACTTAATTTTAGTAATTAGAACAATTTGAACATTAAAAAATGTAGAGGTGTTGTCAATTTTCCCGAGGTTTTCGACTGTTTTCTTTTGGTTATCATTATCAGCTAATAAACTTTCTGAGAATATTCAAAAAGTATCATCTTAAAATAAATTGAAATAAGTTTTAATATAAAATCATAACAGTTTGCTTCTTCTGATCCTTTGTTATGAACCATTTTGCTAATTGTAAACAAATTTCTTCTGACATTGTTTGATGATGATGATATGTCAGGGTGTTGTATACTGCGCCCTTTAAGAGATATTGTATCCCCCGTTCTCTGCCTAGAGCACATCGGTGAGTCCTATTTCATCAAGAAACTTGATTAGTAGACCCGGTTTCATTGGTTGAAGCTCTTCTATGGTCACATTGTACATCCCAAAGCACTTCCTCCTGCGGGCTAATGTTGCTCCGCAGTTTGTTAGTAGATGTGTTGGTGTCTTCTTTGCAGAATCTGCATGTGCCATCTTGGATTATTCCAATTTTCTTTACATGCCCATTTAATCTACAGTGTCCTGTTAGGAATCCTGTTAGGATTCGCAGTCTATTCCTGCCTCCTTTGACACATTCTGTAACTTCTTTCTTTCCGAAATTGGTTAGAAGATTCTTGGATTGTCTGTGTCCAATAAGCGAATTCCAATGTTCCCTTATTTTCTTTTTGTCCTTCTGTCTGAGATGTTCATTAATAGTGTGGGTTCCTATGCCGTACAAGGGTTTCTGACATTGTTTAAAATGAGGTGTTTCGGATTGGCAAAAGGCGTCGTGGTCTATTTAAAATTCTGTTGCCGACTTATGTCCCCGAGTGTACAGACGGGCGCGCGTGTGCCCGTCTGCATATCAATTCCATGCAAATTCACTCGGACGGGAATCAAGATTTAAGCGGAGGTTAAACAACACACAGTTCACACCTGTAGAAAAGAAACGGTCCACCCGATCTAGCTGGTTTTCAGCGTGAAATGATTTTTGTCTAATTAATATATATTGTGAGATTTCTCTGATTGATCTGCGTGGTGATGAACTTGTAATCTGATCTATCATTGCAGTGTTGGCCTGTCAGAGGTGATTCTGCATTTTGTCAAAATCTGTTCACTTGGCCTGATGGATCACACTGAAGATGGCTCATTCCAGTACTATTTATTCCCTCGCAAAGGAGAAAATCCGGAAAATACTGCCGGTTTGGCATATTAGGCGATTGACGGGAGAGGCACAGTATGAAAGGAGTTGAGCTCGTGGTTAAGATAATTGCCTAGGGTGTTATGGAGGCATTTCAATCGACTTGTTGCGGTTTTCATTCCCCAGATACTTGAAGAAATGAAATTTGAAGGTCTGTGTGGATACGTAGGTTGGAAAGATCAAATGAAAGTCAATGGACTACATCAAGTAGGTTCTTTGGAGGTTGGCATGCTTAGTTGAGCCCCCAGTTCAATTATGTTCAGGTTGTAGTAAAGATTTATAGACGAGCTCCGACCAGTTGTCAAGTAGTCTTTTTTTGTTTTATGTAAAGCGCCAAAGAGCGACGTTGGTGGCTGGAATATGAACAAAATTTAGTAGCTCGGAAAGTTTATATTCTAATAGGCGCAGTTTGCCAGGATTTGGCGATCCTTCATATTTTGATCCAATCTTCCAAAACAAGCTTTCTTCCCTGTAGTGGTAGGGAATATTAAACGGTCAGTGTATCAATCATTGTTTGAGGCAAAGCTCATGAAGTTTGTACACCTCTGTTTCTTTGGCCATCGATGCAAACTGGACAGGTCAGTTTGATCAAAACAACCAGTTGACCGTCGATCAGCGAGAAAGTCATATTTTGAGTTGTTAGAAAGGTGTATACTATACGTACTACAGAGTCATTTGGAATGGTCATGAGAGTTTCTTAAGTCTGATTGGGTCTGAATGTGCTGAAAGGATGACATAAGTTAAAGCGCTTGAATTTCCCTAGAAGCCAGTCGTCTTAAAAAGCACACGGGCAACTTCCTTCCTCTCATGGGAGGCTGCAATGATGTCTTATACCCAGTGGTATTGGTAGATTGACGTCGGATGGACACGAATTTATAGGCTATGATTGTTTCAGGAAGAGTATTTTTAAGGAGTTTCCTAAATAATATCAGGAACTTGATCATGTGATCTTAACGTAGGAATATGATCTGTCATCTTTGAGGTTTTGAATGGATTTTTATGGTCTGAGTTGTAATTGCTAATAAGTAAAATTATGTGTCATTTTTCTGGGAGATATCTAATGATAAATTTGACCTATGATTTAGTGAAGGGAAGGATTTTAGCGACATAAAAATCAATATTTTCTACTCGCAGTTATGAACTCAACTGTCTAGTTAAAGGTTGATCCGTGTAAAAAATATTTTTAAAATTCCCACATTATCTTCAACGGTTTCTTTTGAACGATAACCTTTAACAATTTTACTTAGAAAAATACCGGCCTAAACTTCACGTCTTTGATGGTAACGTTGTAAGTGGTATGATATTAGAATGTAGAGTACAAAATTACATATAAGAACGCTGTTACATTGAAGCAGATGATGCCATCCATATAAATAGGACATAAACAAAAACCACTTTTATAATCACATACTAAGAGGCCATAAAACATCAATGTAGTTTAAAGCATAAATCATGTGACGTGGTTGGAGGTCAAAGACGTAGGTGTGCATAATTTAAAATGGTAGATAATTTTAAACTGGCGTATAATAAGATCGTATTTTAGAGACGAAAAAGGTCTATATAAACTTTTTCCCCTTTTCTCGAATCGGACAGGGTGTCTCGTGGACAAAACAGTGGATTAACATACGAAAGCCGCCGGTACAACGGTGGAAGGAACTGCAATTAGCCCTTTGAGGGCCTACAGGGCGGATCCGGACTTTTCCGTTTAAATTGGGACGGTAATTCCATTTGTGAAGTTGGTAATTTGAACGCGATTTGACGGATTTCACCTTCCGGCGGCTTTGCAGATGAAAACTTGATCAAAGGAAACCGTTTTATAAAAAAAAAGATACCGTGTTTAGAACAACGACAAAAAAAATATTAATTCTCTTTTTTTGCACTGCTGTATTTATTTTTATCTTCAATAAAATATACATTACTTCAAATTTCCTCATAAGCCTAAACTGACACAAAAAAATTCTTTTAAAATTAAACAAACAATTTAATCTAAAATCTTGATCAACTGAAACACAGAAAGTCCACGCCCGTTCTTGTTAACTATTGGCTTGTTTATATGAATTTTTCAAGCGGAAACAATCAGAGTTTTATCAGCCCGAAGCAAAACTGACGTTGAAGAAAAAACAAACGAAGTGTTCAACTTTCCCTTTTTGAAGATGCCACTTGATACCACATCACCTTTCACCACCAACGTTTAGGAAAGCCTCCCTTCGATGTTGTTTCAAGGAAAAACAATTCTGACATAAACAAATATAAAAAACTTAAATATTACATATAAATTTAATATACAAATATTTTATTGCGCCTACTGCCCGTGACCCGATTCTTTGATAATGTAATATTTACCCAATTCAGTTTCTACTAGCATAGTAAGCCTCATGAGTTGTTTTACTTCTTTGAGATCGACTGGTTTTAATTAATAGTTTATCTAGTTTTCGATAGAGAATCTTCTGTACATCCTGACTGTTTCAACTGATTTTAGTTTCCCGATATCTTTGTAGCTTCTTTGCTGGACTCACCGGAAAAGCTGAGATAAATTAAGTCCTTATATACAATCAAGCTGTATCATCTAAAAACCAATTTAATGTAAAGAGAGGTAAACAGAAATAGCAGCAAGCTTGGAGCTGTGTAATCCGAAGGGAATTCATACTACCTCATTGCACACTGATTACCTGCATTAAACTGATTACCTGTCTTAAAGGACATATTTCCATCGGACCCTCCCGTTTTTTTTTTTTTTTTTGAGCTTCGAAAAAACGGCAATAGTTTGTATACCATCTGACAATTGGACGTACGTGATCGGCACAGATACTTAATTTTGCCATATGATAAGGGATAAAAGAAATTATTTATAAGTGTGAATGTGTCTGTAGTACGACGCGCCGGTGAGAGAATATCAAGAAAGTTGTAGATCAAGTTGAGCTTGAGGAAATCGAGTTCTCTATAGTTGAGTGGATGCCATATATATAAGAAAGAATGAATTTAAGAATGATTGAGAGATTGAATGTATTTAAGTTAAAAACAATTGCGTCAGGAGCTGAGATTTTGGTTGATAACCACTATGGAACTTAGACGGGGGCTCGGATAAAATTGAGACCCCACCAAAGCCAAGAATTGATCATTTATAAACAATTTCATTTGTACATATGTATTCGAAATTGAACTTATTTGTTTAAAAAATCAATTTAGGAGAATAATGCCCCTATATATTTAGTATAAGAAAATAAATTTCTATTTAGATTTGAAGCTATTAAATCACGAGAGTGAGAGAACGTTAACATTTTTTTTCACCAAACTTTCCCAATAAAGAGATTGAAAAGCACAGTTTCGCCGGTTGCTGCAAGAAAAATTCGTGGATCTCGGGGAAAAAGTTCTAGAGTAAGAAAAGTTGGAATTACATCCGCTCCTAATTACTCAATCGGACTGCGGGAGCTGTCGTTCATTTGACTTTACCAATGGCAATCAAGGTGAACTTTTTCAACTTCTGGAAACTGCAGAACATCGGACCGACGTTAAATCGACTAGAAACGATGGGAACGGTTTATTCCTGTGAGGAGACAATTAGCCGTTTATATTCCTGGTTAAAAGGAGTTGGAAAATTGCTTTTGTTCTGTAACCTTTTCAATTAGGCCGATTTTTGGGCTTGACTTATGAAAACACGTAAGATTCTTAAGATGTGTAACGTACTTGTCAAATATGACAGTAATGATGGATTTTAACTAAGAGCAAATTATCAACTAGAATAATTAGGGGAAAAATTAAATCCTCAGTATGTTTATGATGCATGATGAGTATGTTTTGACATATGCAGGATGTGAAGGGATACTGTTTACATCTATTCTTGACAATTCAAATCTTCTAGTACCAAAGAATAATTTAATATTAAAGGAAAGAGTCTTAGCTTAGATTCAGTTATGCCTTTGTAAGAAGCACTCGGAACTAAATTCAAAGTTGTTCCTAAGATAACTTACAAATTGGTGGTTTGACGTAAGATGGCATTAGAACTGAGACGGATCATTAGAATTGCCTGAGTATGACTATAGCAGTATGAGTGACCCCCACTTCTAATATAGAAATCCTCCTAGATCTACCACCAACCGGTGAGGTGAGGAGATACCATGATCATCAATTAAAATTTGAGAAGAAATTTTAAATTAAAACACTCGATAGAGCAAACTGGTTGAAAGGGATCCCAGTTAATGTTGACTACATCTGGCATGTAGATAGCCCAAGACCGGGTATGGGTCAGGAGCTGTAGGAAACCAAGGACTTGAATTCATATCAGTTTTGGGAGTGGGAACATGCCACTGTCTTTTAAGCGAAGATTATGGCTATGGAACACTATCAGGGAGATAGTAACTAATAGGAGCTTGAGGCAGACAAGATTCTTCAGATGACTGGACAGTCATAAACCCAAAATTCAGATTTGGTAAGAAATTTCAAGCTAAGATAGTGGATAAAGATGATGAGTTTTGATTAAAACATTTAAACCAAAATACTGGAGAGAAAGCAGTCTGGGACAAAGGAATGCCAATTAATACCAACTATTTCTGGTAGCCTGAATGACTGATCGTTCCAAGACCGAGTTGAGAAGATGGTATAGAAATAAATCAAGGGTTAAAATTCATATAAACCTCGAGCAATATGCTTCTGTCTTTCAGTCGCAAACTGTGGTCATTGAAGATTTAACACACAAAAAAGAGCAACTATAAATAAACAATATTCGGGCAGCCAAGCACTAAAGGTAACCTCATCGGTAGTAAGTTCAAAGTTGTTTAGGATTAGATTAAGGCTCTGTGAGACATTGAAAAGAACTACGAAATTACCCTGATTTAGGATATCAGGGCACACGGAGCATAGAGGCAACGCCGGGATCGAATAAATCTGAAATGGAAAATTCGAACAGGACACAAATTTGCCCAGAACCTCTTTAGCACTGCCAAATTCCCAAAATCGTAGATCCAACAATGGTGCGAAGGTATTCCGGGATACAAAAATGTCATTAAAAAACTATCGATGAAACTAACGGCACAACTACAAACGTTAGAACAAGTTAGGCTACAATTATAAAACTACTACTGGACACTGCTCATTCTGCAAGGATACGTTTAGACTAAGAAGAGAAAAAAACAAGCCTATCCATGTATCGCCAGGAAAAAGAACAGAGGAGCATGTCAGATTTCTACTCCTGGGAGGTGGAAAGCTAAGGCTTGAACTATACCGCGGGAGGCCTTGACAAAGCTTTAGGATCTTGTAAAAAGCTCTAAACTCAACGAAGGGCAAGCTCAAGGCAATAATGAATTTGACAGTGGTGCAATGTAAAACGTTGAACCTTCAATGTTAGGGTAATTTATAACCTGTTTTCGTTTTATGTGCATGTATGTATTCTCACATACTCTTATATAAAAGTTGTGGATTTTTTTGAAGGGTATGAAAGAAAATCAACATGTAATGAACTGTTTCATCTCGCTTCTACCACAAGGAACGTGACCGTCGGCGAATTAATAAAGGCTAAACGATTTTTTCTTTTCTCTCCACAAGTTTGTTTTGAAGGGGGTCAGACCAGAAGCGAAAATCAACCACCCTGCGTAAACAGCTGGACGGTGCGGTGCGTCCCGTTTCGCTCTGAGGGTGGGAGGTTTTTGCCCTGCCCAGGCCGGGCTGCCGCCCCCACGCCAGTTAACGAGGACTTCAAAGGGGGCAGGAACTCGACCGAACCACCTCATTTACACCACTTAACTCACGACCGGCCTTTCCTCTTAATCCACAAGTTCCCTGCTCCCTTTTACTAGGTGGCCGTTTATTTTACGACAAATGGTAAAGTTTTGAAGAGAAGTGTCAACATTTGAAACACATAACAAGGTCTAATGCAAATTGCTTTATTTGATTATTTTGCCTATGCTACATCTCTCAATTAGAGGCAAACATTTGAGAACTGCGCAATTGTATATTGGATAGCAACCATTAATTAATCGACTAACAATAAATACAGCATCGAAACCAGTAGATAGAGCAGTACGAAACGGATATTTTATATGAAGAAGAATTTCCTCACCGCAATTTTTTTCACCACTGCTTCGGTTTTAACGGTCGCATGACATTATTAAACCGCGCTATAACAGTTTATTTAATGATGGACATTAAAATAAAACAACAGTCAATCAATCCCGGGACCGGCCTCTTCTTAAACGGCTGAATACACTCCGTTTAATGACTGGGAATTCTCTTCCGAAAAGGAGAAAGAAAATAAGAAAAGATGAACAATTTTGTAATGAATTTTCAAAGGCGTTGCCGAAAGCCTTCATCAGAAGTTGTTAGCGGTCGTCGAGAACTATTAGCCGTATGCAAATATATCATTTTAGAGCCGGACTGCTCAATAACCGACGAAACTCGGAGTGAATTAACGGCTTCTGCAATTACCGTTCTGCTAACTTGCCGATGTTCGAACTGAGCCTCTTGGCTTTTAGTCGTGGACCCTAAGTAATAAATAGTTTGGGGGATAATTAATCGCCACGTTTCCTGATGACCTTAGAATGGTATAATTATTCTCTGAGCATATATTATCAACTGGGTTAATATCCTGGTCCGCCCTATTCTCCCTGTACAAACAAACATTTGATTAATGTATGAGACATTTATCTTTCACCATCATGGAGATGTTAGTTTTCTTTTTGAATCCCATCGCCACTTGTAACTTAGTCGTCCGATGATTTCAGTTCTGCCTCAATGTATTGGTCTGCCAGGAAAGTAAAACAACCAACCTACAGATTCTAGGAGTAGTAGCAAACTGAGTTAGGCTGATCATCACAAATCAAACTGACAATAATATTCAATAACATGAATTATCCATGTTTGGTGAGCTTTAGAGACTTCACACTATTTACTACCCTCTTTGGGATATAGTATGTTGGCTGATTTGATCACTTATGATTTGTTTGATTTGCCCATGATTGGAGTTGATGATGAGGGGGTACTCCGTCCATCGGATTGTTCATTCTCCATTTATAGGTGAGAGAGGTCACTTAAGGATTTTTAACAGCTTAAGGTTAACTTCCATTTCCTCGACGGCGTCGCAGAAAGCTTTCAGTTTTCATGATTATATAGTGATTTGTTCCTGAAGTGGCTAAAGAAATGTTAGCACTCGGTCCATCTCATGGTTTCAACCTACTTTTATGAGGTTTATTTCACTCTATTAGCACTTTTATTACCTTCTATAGTTTGGGTATAGCTATTTATGTTAGCTTATTTGATCATTTCTAATTAGATTGGGTGTTGAGGAGGCGAAATAGCCTTTTATACTCCTTCCATCTATGCGACACATTTATGAGTATAGACCACTTTTATGTTTTATTAGCTTCCATTTCCTCGATGCGACCTCAGCTATGGATAATGCCATCTTGGCTTGTGATAATATTTGTTCCTGGCATGGCTAAAGAGTTTTTGCACTACTTTCATGTAAACCCTAGATTTGCAATTTGGAATCCGAAATCATTAAATGAGTCACCGTGACAACGCTCAAGTGGATAAAAAATCCGTTGCACCTTCCATCACATGGTTCCATCTTCAGTTTAGGGGTTTTAAACTCGCTACAGAGGTTCAAGGTTTTATTAGCCTCTAATGCTTTAAAAGAATCTCAGTCATGTTTGTTTTACTCACGATTTTGCCAAATATACCAACATTGGTTATTGGTGGCAAGGCCATAAATTGCCGGACTGCTTTTTACCGTAACCTTGCTCTTGATTAGTTGTATTCCTGACGAGGACTCCACATTAATTATAATACGCAAATAGCCTAGTTATAAACTTCCAAAAATAAGCTATAGTTATAACCTTCAGGCTGGTTAATAGATTCCATGGCTTAGGATTTATTTTTTAAACTTTTTTGCCTGAAATTAGATTAAAGAGCCTAAGCACCGCAACGATATGGCCTTTGGTATTCCTCAAAAAAAGGGTGATAGCTTTAGACATGGTACTACGTTACTCTCTCTAGGTACTCCATATTTTCGGATGCAACTACTTATTACGGCTGATTTCATCATTTCTCCTTGTTGCCGAGGTGGCTAAATTGCTGTTTACGCTCCGTCCATCCCATGGTTCATCCTCTTTTTATGCGTTTTAGCTCATCATTATGATTAACTTCCATTGTCCTTATCTCAACAATGTTTGGTTCGTTTGTTCTTCAATTGGGTAAAGAGAGCGGATATGGACTCTAGTGCTCCTCCAAAATGAGCTATTGGTCGGTGCCTATTTTTAGAATTTGTTCTACCTACTATCATACCTTTGGATATAGCTATGTATTTTTGCTTGTTTCACCTTTTGGCACATTACACATTGTTGAATTGTTTTTGTGTTAACGAAAGAGCTTTTTGCACTCTACACCGTCCATATGTATTACAGTGCTTCTCCACCAATGATCTATATGTCACTATCAAACTTTAGGCTATTGACTAGCTTCCGTAACTGAGGATATGGTCGTTTATGCTGCTCGGGAGGTTTTGTATTTTTTAGAAGAATGCTTAGACTTCTACGACCAGAATCTTTATGGCTGTACAATAAGAATGCTCTAAAGCTAAACAAGAATTTCTTCTCACTATGTCAGTCTCAGGGTTGTCCCTCTCCTGTGATGTTGTTAACCAGGTTCGGGCTTTTAATTTGACCTATTTCGCGGATTTCATCTCTTATTACACTATGAAATATTTCGGAAAAGTTTTGGCCGGATGGGTATTGCTGGGTAACCTTCCCCTAACAAAGCGAATGGAAGAAAAGGAGGAATACTTGTTTTATGATAATAGCGTTGTACCACGGATAGAACTGACGGAAGTGGGGACAAAACCGGATAAAGTGTTCAGATTAAGTCACAATCGCGATTTCTCATCTAAAATTCGAACAGGGAAAGACGGTTATTTAAGACAGTTTAAAATTTTTCACGGTCGCCTCGGGCAAGGCGGTCCGAGGCCGTTATCGCCCTGGGCCTACACGCTCCCTCTGCAGATTTCATCGCAGACCAGTTTCCATCCGTTTCAAAATGGATTGCGATTTTTTTTTAACCCACTGACCCGTTATGAACAGCCGTGGAATTAATTCCTATTTTAGCCTGTCCGTCACGCCATGATTATCGACCTCACATCATATAACAATTGACTATAAACTTCAAAAAATTATTTTTTTAAATTTCTTTTAGTTATTTAAGTTTAACATAAAATTGTTTCATCAAAACAGGTGAAAAAAAGGAAAAGGGTTCATCATTCGAATCTGTGCGATGCTGCTTGCCTCGATAAGGTCCAACTGAAGATCTAGTTCAAGTATGACAGAACTTTATAACTTAATGCATCGGAAGTTAAGACGAAACTCTTGGCTACTTATGTTTTCGTTGAGTTTTCCATTTCTCCCCTCGCTTGCGTCTTTCACGGAGCCTACTCTTGAGTTCTCCCCGTGATCTGACGGGGTTACACGGATCCTTTTATTCCGATGTCTCCTGCACACTTCTGATAACTCCTGCCAACTTCAACCCTCTCTCTCTTTCTGCTAAAAAGAATTCTCAAAATTCGTAATAGAGTTATTCCTTAGGCGGAAATTTCAAACATTGCGAAACCAATTTTAAAGCTTTTATCAGATGAATGTGAAAAATGAAGTTTCATTCGCTCTGGCTGGAATTATTAATATTTACCCTCGTCGAGAGTAATATACTCCCTCCAGGTCAATTCGTACCATAAAATATTCAAGCTGTACGCGATAGTGCATTAATAAATTATTACACAGAAATGACTTTTTTTTTGATGAGCGACCCCTTTTCCTGAGAAACGTTTCAGACATTTCCGTGATGCGTGCATCATATCTAACATTTGAGTAGATATTGACATCCGCGATCAACAAAATACTCTGTCCAAAATTGGCGTGCTTGATCCTCCTTCTGGCAAACAAATATTGGAACAATACATGCCCCTGGATCGATTATTAGTCTGAATTCCAATTTTCCCTATCTGTTCGATCTAATAAAGCTACCGCTTTAAATAAGTTAACCTTCGCCGGAAAGGGAAATCAACTTGAAATAATTTTGTAAATCGTGACAAAAGTGAACTTTCATTTTTTCAAATATATAATCGGTATGAAACAGATCTTCGGATTTTTTTTTTCAATTTTTCGAAACGGACGAAATCGTGTTTGGCTTTAAATACTCTCGTGGGAAATGCCGGCCTATCTCCGGCCGTATCAGATGTCGGCGCTTGCACGCTTAATGAAAGGGCCTCCCATAGTCAACACCTCAGATCGCCTCCACCCAGTTTTGTAACTTTTAATTACTTATTTACACTCAGATACATTTAACTAACCTTGTTTCGGCCTGGGCTAGATGCCGCTCGGCGATAATTCGAAGAACAGGTAAGAAAAAGTGAGATTTCCCAGAGATTTCGATAGAAAAAACCGTATTACAATTTTTAGTGTGGGACGGTCTTTCAAGTCGATTAGTATTTTTATTAATTTCTCAGCTCGGATAAACCAGGTGTTAATCGATATTGAAATTGGTTAGTGGGAGATGTTAATAAACAAAAAAATCACTTAACAACATCACGGTTAACCTATTTGTTAAAAACAAAATTTAAACAGCATTCAGCGTACTTATTGACCAGAAATGTGCTATAGTTATTAATAAGCCACCTAGAAAAAATCGAGGAAATTTATATAACTAACATAAATTATAAAAGATAATGGTTAATCTAATCGCGTTTGATAAAAATTAAACAAAAAACTAAGTAAATTAAGAAAAAAATAGTGGGAGTAAGAACGACGCTGGCAAGACAAGAGGGGAGAATAAAAAGGTTATGGATTTGTTCTATAAATGTCCATTATCCAACGCATTTTAATTAAGCATCCAATAACAACAGAGGGAGAAAGTGAGTGAATTATGGAGCTAGTGAGAAAAAGATTGACAGGAAGTCAGATACATTAGATAGGTATATAAAAAAAACAGAGCCAAACAGAGAGATATAGAGAAAACGAAAGGATAAGACATGTAGATAAATACAAAGATAAACAATTGTAGAGATAAAAGTAGAGAGTGAGAGAGAAAAAGAGAGCGGAATAAAGGAGAACGTACGAAATAGACAGAAAGGTGAAAGATATAGGAAAGAGAATAGTGATAATAATAATCACGATCTTAGTGTTAACCCTGTTATGTCTTGTTATATCGAGAAAAATTATGACGTAGACTTGTAAGAATCGGCTAGTTAACATTGCTCGATCTAACAGGCCAGGGCCAATCTTAGGCGTTAGGTCGAAAATGTAGTCACACTGCTATCCGTTAGGGCATAGGTAGCATGGCAGCCATGAATTTAACAGCTGTTTTTAGTTATAATGCCAAAACATTTCTTATGTTAATTTACGATCTGTCCTTATACTCTAATTCATAATAGATATATCCCATATCCTATAAAGTTATAGGATGTGAGACGTAAGGATACAAGGTAGGCATGTCGGCAGGGAAGGTTGTCTTTGTTAGTACTTTTCGAGTGGATTTGGAATGAAAGAGTTGTTTAATTTTTCTTGTTTATCTTAGGTTAGGTTAGGTTAGGTGGCAAAGGTACCAGGAGGTGGGGTTTGTGTGCCCCAGGCACTGCAGCCTTCTGGCTTATTGTACCTTCCTAGTTCTTTAGTTTAGTCAATATACTCGATCCTTTTTCTCAGGATTATCAAGTCATTGACTGTTATTGCTTCAATGTGGTTCTCTGAGTCATTTTTGTGCGTCAGATTGAATCTCCATTGAGCCGTTGCTTCGCATTCGAAGATGATATGAGTGGCTGTTTTCTCCTCCTCATTACATAGTCTGCAAATTGGATCACTATTATATATGCCCATGTTTTGTAGATGTTTTCTCAGGTGCCAGTGGCCGGTTAGTAACCCCACCACTCCTCTGAGATTTGCCCTCTCCAATTGTTGCAGTGTTTTTGCCAGTTTTGATGAGGGTTGTTATCACGAGTTTACTGTGTCTAGCACTGCTAGAGTTTATCCATTTTTCTCTTTGTTTTATTTGGATCCATTCTGCGATGGAGGATTCTACGTTTGTTTTGGATATCCCAAGGATAGGCTCGGGGCCTATGTATGGTCTTGTGGATCCTCCTCTGGCCAGTCTGTCTGCTTCGTCATTATCCAAAATTCCCCTGTGCCCTGGCACCCAGGATACCGTTACCTTGTTGTGTTTTCCCAGGTTTTGGAGATTTTGGATGCATTCACTGACTAATTTTGATGTGATTCTTGTACGAATTATACGAACCCACGATCTTCGGCTAGATACGCCGCTGCTTTACCACTTGAGCTATCGTGGCCTCGATCCACTCGGATTCTAACCTCCCATCTCAATCCCCACCTTTTGAATTTTCTCTTCTTTTTGCCATTTTTCAAACGTCGTGTAATCGGATTGGATTCTCGACGACAAATGAAATGGCCACGGAGGGCTTTAGTGAAATATACTTCATTTTAAATCATTAAATTCACTAATTTCGTGGTCCGCTTGACCAATTGGTGTGTTACAATTAATTAAGGTTTTTAGTTGAGATAAAAAAGTTTAAAAAAAAAGAAAAAGGTGGGGTTGAGATGGGAAGTTGGCGTCCGAGTGGATGGGAGTCAGGGCAGAAGTGCTTAAGTAGTAGGTCAACAGCGTATCTGTCCGAAGATCGTGGGTTCGAATCCCGCTCGTGCCATGGATTTTTTATCTCAAATAAAAACCTTAATTAATTGTAATATATTAATTGGTCAAGTGGACAACAAAATTAGTGCATAGAAAAATTAACGTTTAATATGCTAAGAAAATAAGGGGGCATTCACGATCTTACTGGACACTTTTCTATTCGAGTTAACACATCTTACAAACATCTTGAAACCCCCAATGTATTTTTCGTGTGATTCATTTCTGTATTTTTCATTGCCGACAATTTTTATATTAGATTTTCGGTATTTTTTATCTTTCTTTTTCAGTGTGCCTATGATGGTTAAACCAAAAAGCTTCTGACAGCCGACCCAGCGAGGACAGGTATATTAAAATGATCAGTAACGATCAAATTACTCGTTACCCGCAGGCCGTAGAAAGAAATCCGACGAAAAATACATCTTACATTTTACTTGATGAGTGAATCATTATGTTCAAAAAGCTCCCGACCAGATAGAACAATTGCTAAGAATCCAATTAATGCATTTTCGTCATTGCTTTCCTTTAAAACGGTCCAGATCTGTAACAAATAAAGCTTCACAAGAACAAACGTTTCTACTTTAACAAATCAATACGAACCTATTATCATCTATTAAAATAAATCAGTCGTCATGAATAAGTCTGGCAAATTAGGTCGAGATCCACGACATGATCTAGAAGAACTACTCTGACATAAAAGAGTTTATACCATTTTTTGTAAGAAAGGATTGAAATTTTGCAAATTTGGTAAAACTGCTAGGTAAGAATACGATCAGCTGTGGCCTATAAAACTTTATACTACACTATTTTAGTTCCTACAAATTCAGATCCAAAACATGTTGAAACTTAAACTGTTTTGGCATTTAGTCAAACAAGAATATATTATGCCAAAGCCCGCGCAGGTGCCCCTTATGCCAGGAAAGGTTGCTCGATGTGCCCCACATACTGGAAACATGTCGTCTGTGCCTCCTAAGCTCCTAAGCCATATTTGGCTCCTTGCAGCTTCATGGCTTGTGCTGCAAATAGCTTTTTCGTTTATAGACGGAAGCTATGCTTTTTACTTTTCTCTCTTTTCTTTGTATTTCTCAGACGGTCGCATCTCTACTCCACTTAACGAGCTCGTCGTCACAGTAAAACTGCGTCCGTGTTGGGCCTCGCTTGGGATTTGTAAGTGGAGGAGGAATATGATTCGTATCGTCTATGTTCTTCGTATCTATTTAGGTTTCCAACCTTTTCTCTTCATTGTACACTTCCAAAAATGTTGAGTCGTCTTTAACCCTGCTGGCGTACTTATTGCTTGACTCAGCACCTCCAAGTTAGCTGTTTGTGCGTTGTTTTCAAAGAGCCATTGAACACGCGCTACAGTGCACCGGGGACAGCCCACTGCCACGTGGCCCACCGTCTCCGGCTCTCCATAATCGTATAGAGGGCTACTGGAAACATGTCATGCCCTATAGGGAGCGTGTAGGAATGCCATCGAATCTGAAGATGATACTCGACCACTGCAGCGAGTTTCTATATATTCTGTCTATATATTTTGTCTGAATGCATGTATTTATTAGTGTGAATAGCGAGGCTGAGGGTGAAATATGACATCACCATTGCCCCTCGAACGTTGAGAGCGTACGAGTTTGTGTTCTGGGTCGCGAATATTTTTAAATGTTCTCCATCGATCTAGATTAGTTTGAGTATAGGTCTTGGAGGGATATCAAGTACTCCACCGACCAAACGGAATGAGTATATGGATGTATTTATGTGTATGAACGTAGTGTTTGATAACGTAAATAGAATATAGACTTAGTTGGGGGTTGAAATGACTTAGATGTCGGAAGCCCCTGTAAAACAAATACAAATAAAAATATATATTATGTCGTAATCGATATTTGCTGGCGTTTGGATTTCCGTAAAAAAGTCCATATTGCTGGAAAATGTTGGTTGTACTTTGCTTGTTAGAAGGTAGATTGCCCCATTTTCAATATTATTATTATTTTGTCAAAGTCTGCGCCATTATTGATTCATTCGGCGTCTTGCAACCCAATACTGTTTGACATGTAAAGGATTGCGACACGGCTGCTCATTTACGATGAACCAGTGGCACATATACTAACGGTACAGAACCGAGCAGTATTATCCCCATTTTCAATATTGTCAAACAGTTTCTGTTTTTTTATAAAAAAAAATATCATATACAGTTTTCAATATTGTCGAATAAAGGTTGTTCTAGTTGATATTGTTGGTGTATGGACACGATTTGAACTAACCATACTGAAGGAAAATGCTGGCTTTATGTTTTTAGTAGTTGCATTGCCAAATTTTCAATATTATTGAACTTCCTTTCTATTTTTTTTTAATGTTTCTTGTCTGCAGGGTTTTACCGATATTATTGACAATATTTTTGTGATCGACATATATCACCATGTAGAGCATCAATATTACTAAAAAAAGGTTCGTTGTTTTTATTTAAATTGGTGACAGAATAATCATATAAAATATTAATAATTGCTGGCATTTAGTTTACAGGTCATTGATAACACTGACCGACCTCTTTGTTATATCGAAATTTATTTGCTGTATGATTAGCTTATATTTTATATTATCGCTATTGCCAAACGACGATATCAATATAAATATGTTGACGATCGAAGGTTAAATTCATTAATTTCGCGGTCCGCTTTTACAGGATGAAAGAAACAGAAGGAAATAATGGGGGTTTTGGAAAACGGCAAGCCAGCGGCAAGAGATCGAAGACCAGGGACACATCATCGTCAAAGAATTTAGTATATTTTTTATATTTATTAATTTCGTGGTCCGCTTGACTTGGTAATACGATTAATTAAGGTTTTTAGTTGAGATAAGGAAGTGATTGACACGAGCGAGATTCTAACCCACGATCTTCGGCTAGACAGGCCGCTCCTCTACCACTTGAGCTATCGTGACCTCGTTCCATTCGTATACCAACTTCCCAGTTTGGTACCAAGTGGTAGAGCAGTGGCGTATCTAGCCGAAGATCGTGGGTTCGAATCCCGCTCGTGCCATTGACTTTTTTTATCTCAACTTAAAACCTCCATTGTAAAAGATCGAAACTTTGGTACGATAAAGAAAATGTTGCTTTTTTTGAAACCTGCATCACACCAGACAGCATCTCATTTTTGAATAATCATCGACTGACGGTCACTAATCACCACACATTTTCAATAATGTTAATGTAAGCTTATCGCCATCATAAAAGGATTAGAAAAAAGACATCAATAATAATGTTAATATATATATGCTTACCCGTCGTCATCATATCTCGAGTGCGACCAACATTTTCTAGTAACATCGATATTCAAAATGATAAAAAAACTCTCCAGAAATGATCGATAAACGTCGATAATTGAATCGATATGTAAAAAATAGCACTATAACCTACAAAGTCTAGAAAAATATCGATATTATTGAGCCTGAAATATCGATATTCTAATACCCTTTCTTATTTGTCGTTTTACCAGGGAAGTATCATTTACCATTATTAACATCATTTTTTGACAAGCATGAATAAGTATTTCATCTAAGAATAATATCGATTTAAAATGTCGATATGAAATATTGAATTTTGTTGGTTTTATAGAAATGCATGACCGATATTTGGCATTTATGGAGAAATTCTAAAATATGACTAACAAATATGCGTATGCAGCCTAAAGCCTTCACAACCTGAATGATGGACGTAAGTAACGAAAGTGTTCAATCATGATACAAATCGTCAATCTGTATTTGTTGTACTTGTATTTTTGAACTTTTATTTGCCCACATATGATATTTGGTACATGTGAACGATCGTGACACATGTAAACAAGCAGGCACTCCTGTTAATTAAATGGACATCCTCGTCGAAATGATGTTCGCTTCCCGCCTCACCATCCCGCTCGTCAGAGTCCGAATCACGTTCGTCCAGTACATCAGCACGTTCTTCTGTAACATCCCGATAACGTACATCGACGACATTGAAGAGGGTGACTTCCAGGAGATCTGAGCCCTATGGACGTCCTCTTGTCTTTCATCTTCCGAATGTCAGTCCATCTTCCTTTCCAGCGGGAGCTGCGGATCATGTTCGAACTGACGACCTTGGCCACCCAGCAGGTGGAGTTCTTCGACGACATCGATACGGATGATTTCGTTTGATTGTAAAATTTTCATTTTTTTTATTAACAATATCCTGTTCAAATACCTTTAAAAAACCAACTAAACATGTTATTTTCCAGATATTTTCCTTTGGTGTTTCGTTCGATTATAGTCCTTTTGAGTTGAGTCTTGCTACACACTTGTAACTCCACAAGGTACAAACATAAAAACTAAATTAAAATAGATTTTAAAAATCAATCATTTTTTTTCAACTTTCAGCTGACCCACATCAAAAACAAAAACAAAATAAATACCTAAAACACACAATGTTTTATCTAAATTTATGCTCGTTGTGATTCAACCGTTCACGATAATAATTTAAGATTTTTGTTATTTTGTTCCGACAAAAAAGTTGATAATTACTGATCATCGAGATGGATTCATTAACATATTGATGGTAGAATCTTGATAATAAAATTATCATCCTTTTTCTAAATTATGTAGAATTCTATAATAAACAAACATCGATTCAACAACCATCGTTCTATAGAATCGATATTAACGATACTATTTTACAATAATATATACGACAATAATAAATTTGTACGGTTTCTATAATACTCCAATAAATAGCGATATATGGTAACCTTTTAGCCATCATATATCAACAGAACAGCAAGATAATTCGATAGCTTTGAAATTTTGCCAATCTCACCTCTAAAGATTACATAAGAGATTGAGAACGCGGTCCCCGCCGTCGCCCATGGCCATTATTTCACGACACCCTCCCTCTCCGAAAAAGTACATTAATATATCCTTCCCTTGACTAATATGCATATTCAATAACATAAATGATTAAATAAAAACTAAAGAGGAACGTTACAATCGACATTTTTCCATCAATACCACTATTTCATATTTAAAAAAATATCGCCATTATACATCGATTAGAACATTTGTTCAATAATATCGATAATTTATATAATAACTCTATAGCTAACACATATAGCTACAACGAAATCGTGCAATAATATACATAATTTATATAATTTTTATGTTAATATAATCGTCACTTTCAATCTTCTTCGTCATGTTTTTCGGGGCCAAATCGACCCGCTATCAATTGAAACGTAGAACATCGAGTATTTGATAACCCAATGACCAATACAACTAAATCGCTCAACAATAACGTGGCTTATATGGTAATCTAATTCGCATTAAATAGTGAAACAACAAAAATCGTTTAATAGGTTGGTTATTTGTTATGATACCACGATATCCAACATAGATCGATTATCAAATATCGTTCAACTATATCGATAATGTACATGATAACCGAATGATCAACAATAGATACAATTAAATTGTTCGATCAAATCGATAATATACAGGAACGTGTGGTGATTAGTGACCGTTAATCTATATTTATCTAGAAATCGTGAGATGCGGTTTTCTTTATGGTGCCAACGTTTCGATCTTTATTGAGCCCTCAAGATGATCTCAATAAAGATCGAAACGTTGGCACTACAAAGAAAATGTTTTTCTGTAATCTACCTAACACCAGACTACTTCTCACGATTCCTAACTAAATAATATACAGGATTTTTATGGTAATCTGATTCATAATAGATAGTGAAACAACAAAAATCGACCAACAGAATGGTGATTTAGCATGGTAACACGGTCGCCAACGTATATCGATTATAAAATAATATCGATAATGTACGTGATAACCCAATGATCAACAATAGATACAACAACTAAATTGTTCGATAATATCAACAACATACAGGTTTTTATGTTAATCTAATTCATATTAAATACAAAAACAACAAAAATCGTTCAATAGAATGGTTATCACAATTAATTACGGTTTTTAGTTGAGATGAAAAAAAAAGTTAATGGCACGAGAGGTTGAGATGGGGAGTTGATGTCCGAGTGGAGCCAGGTCACAATAGCTCAGGTGGTAGAGCAGCGGCGTATCTCGCCGAAGGTCGTGGGTTCGAATCCCTCTCGTGCCATTAACCTTTTTTCATATTAACTACAAACCGTAATTAATTGTGATATATTAATTGGTCGAACGAACCACGAAAATAGTGAATTAGTGAAAGAATGGTTATTTAGCATAACACGATCGTCAACATATATCGATTATAAAAGCACGTTCAATAATATCGATAATGTACATGATAACCTAATGATCAACGAGCGATACAGCAATTAAATCGCTCAATAATACCGATAATATACACGGTTTTTATGGTTACATAATTCGCAATAAATAGTGAAACAGCAAAAATCGTTCAATAGAATGGTCAACATGTATCGACTATAAAAATATTGTTCAATAATATCGATAATGTACTTGATAACACAATGACCACCAAATATCGACGCAAAAATTAAATCGCTCAATAATATAGATAATAATAAGCTTTTGGGGGCGTCGGTGGCCGCAAGGTTCAGTCTTTGACACGGCGCTCATCACTGTAAGGTAAAGGTCCCGGGTTCGAATCCAGCTGCCCTGCATTCCAACCCGACATACTCACAAATGGGCTTTTTTTTCAAAAACGCCGGCACCCCGGCACCCTGAGGGTTTATATGACCTCTGTTGCGAACCCTCGTAAAAAATTTTTTTTAAAATAATAATAAGCTTTAATGATGTCGATTGCTTACATGATAACCCTATAGCTAACAAATGTCGAATCAACAACGAAATCGTACAATACCATCGATATTTTCTTTTGTAATCAAGAAATGGTGATAAAATAATAATTGATATGTGGTATAATAATTCTATTTCAACATTTATCGACAACAAATTCGATAATTGTCTTGCGGGATGTTTTTCAACGTTCTTTGTTTAATTACTTGCATATTTAATTCGAGACTAATCCAGTTCCACGATCGAACGAAATATCGATAATGTTTATGACAACATTATAGAATTATCTCTACGAAATTCTTCAATAATCTAGATATTTTACGTGATAATCAGAATTCCATCAAACATTTTCAACCGATGCCGACATTTTTTCAGATTACACTATTGCCAACTAAATCTGCCAACATCGTTCAGTAAAATATCGGTATTTTTGGACCTGAAATATCGATATCCTTAGTTTTCTTATATACGTGTTTTTTAGGTTCTTTTAAAAAAATGATATTATTAAGAAAAATATGTTCCTTGTAAATTAAAAACATTTAAACATTTTGTACTATTGATACGTACTTCTTGATCATTGTTATATTTGTGTTTATGATTAACACAACCTTGTTAGATGCTTTACCTCCTTAGGCAAGGAATAAATTAACATAGGCTGTATAATTATGTACGGTACGATAATTTATAATGTACACGACGTCCAATTACTTTGTCAGTGTCATAGACGAGGGTAAAACCACAGAGGATATTTGCTGAATCCAAATCAGAGAGGCTTCTTTACAGATTAGCAGTTTAATAATAGACTTTGCAACTTGGAATATCCAGCCAACCCTTTCTGAACATCCTTTTAGATAAATAATTCCAGAAATTTCGGTCAAAGAGCCACCGGTGGATAATACTCAGTAATTTTCGATTAATACCAACAGGGACACAACGAATAATTAATTTGGGCAAAATTAAGGGCTTTTGTCGCTCAAAGGGCTTACCAAGGAAGAAAAACACCCCAGGGCTCAAGAAGTAAACAACCCCTATCGATTCCTTTCGGATTCGAGGGCCCTTCGCCCCTTGGCATTCGACCCTTATAAATACCCGAAAGGGATTTACATCTGCAAATGAATAAACGGATATCCCCAGCCTAAAAAGATTTTTTTTTTAAATGTATACAATAAAGCACACCGTTTACCTTCGCCGAGGTAAAAAATCAGCCGTCAAAGATAGTTTTTTCTTTTATTACCCTTTAAATTCCGGTTTATTTCGAAGTGAATATTAAGCAGAGTTAAAGCTTTGGAATTAGGTGTCAAAAAAGATCCAGTACAGCGAAAGGAAAAACCTGTTTCGGCAACTCTTCACGTTTTATAACATAATCATGTTTCTTATTTTACGCCTTACTGTTCCTCTCAGCAGTCAAGTCCTTCTGGGAAGTATTGAAAAAAATAAAAAATAAAAATACACGTAATGGGGGTGTGAACGGCCGACAGAAACTAAGAAATAGGGATTTTAACGACCACATGTACATCCAGCAATTATCCTTGTGTTATATTATTAGTTATAAATTATTTGAGCTACTTCCGCGTAATATCAGGTTCATTAGGTTGTATCCTACCCCATTACAACGTTTAAATTGTCATATTTCACAAAATGATGTTCAAAATCGATTTTTTTTTCTATATTATAGTTCGGATATTTCTTTGCGGGGGTGGAAACTTCTCGCAACGAGTCGTTTTATCGAATGACAGACGAGTTGCCGATATGTTCCTAGGAACGATTCCCCCGGGCCGGCCTTTGTTTTCCAACGGGGATTAGATCTCTAGAAGTTGGCCAAGAAGTTACCGCCGGGAAAGTCGTGATTTCCTGATTTTCTCAGATAGCCCCAACCCAGCCCGAAACCGTCCTTTTTTTCTGAAAGACGCGCTGCTCCCGATGGAATAGAAGGATAAAACGGCAGAGACCGACCCAACAAACCCGTGGGACGAACCAATTACCACATTGTGTACACACGCGTGTTTACGTGTTTGCTTGATGTTAATTTTGTCCTAATTAAATTCCTTGATGTAACCGAATAGCATTGAAACTTATGTCTAACAGTTAATTTGCGATGTTTGACTGTGCGGTCTAAGATGTACCTTGACGGTTTGTGCTTTAGTTATCTGGGTCAGTATCCATACTTGGTATGTGTTTCAAAGTTACTAAAATGATAAACAAGCAAAGCTCATATGGGCTCCTCAAACAGAAAATTAATAAATCAAAACAACCACCACTCACGACCTCATAAAAGAAACTTGACATCGCAGAAAGCATGGCGACTCAACGCTGAAGAAGGCTGAAAAGCGTCTAACAGATAAACACAGCTTAGGTTTAGGCCCGAAAATTACAAATAGTGTACAATTATTTTTTTTTCCGGCATGATTGTTGGTATTTTACATATCGATATTTTTGACATGAGAAATTATATAAATTGTCAATAACTTATTGAATGTTTGTTGTGTGGCTACTGCTTGACGACTTAGCTTCAAATGTGTAAGGAACTAAATTAAATAAAACCAAAAAATTGTCTAACCAAAAAAAACCACCAACGCAAAATTATTGAAATACAGTTTTAAAAAGTTCTAACGCTAACTCATAAAATACAAAATATTCTGAAATAGAGAAAAATACATTTTAAAAAACTTAAGAGCGTAAATATATTTTTTTTTTTTTTTTACAAAATAGGTTTAGGTTGTGGGCATTCACTAATTTTTTAAAAACACTTGCAAAAAATTTGAAGACGCTAAATGACATAAAACAAAAGTGTCGGTTGTAATAACACAGTTTTTGAAAAATATGTGAGAAATACGGAATCTTTTGGGCACCTCGTAGGGTTTGAAAAACTTTAAAATGTTCACAAAATACAAAAAATTATGAAATATAAATAAAATCGTATAAAAACACTTAGGAGCGGAAATATTAAAAAGAAGAGTAAACGTTTTCACATTTTTTCATCTTTTCAACGAAAAATTGATATTTTATTTATTAATAGAGATACACTTCTAGGGAGCAACGGGCAATAGAGGAATATTGAGCACCTCATCGACTCTCAATTAGGTTACTGTAATTATACAAAAGATATCGAAGTTCCATCAAACTGAGTACAATGGATATAATGTAGTAAGAACGTATTTAATAGTGGGAGTGTGAATGAGTTTAGTTTTATGGACCGATTGCGTTAAGGGCGGAAATAACCTAGTCGTTGATAGCCCCGGGAGTTCGATCTTGGTGGTTGGATGGGTAAGGTAGCCCAAACTATTAACACCCGGGGTAGGTACGTGTCGTGCCTGTAATTCCTTGTAAAGTAGCTTTTGGTCGAATTGCAGGTGGTCATCCAGTTATAAGTTCAACTATGTATACCGATGTGCCGATTTGAGTTTATATAAATTAGCAGCAAATAAAATTTTAAATGACAGGTAACACGTTATGTCGAGAGAATGTCAATCATATAATTATGATTAATAATCCAATTGAGCTAAAAGAGTGGCAAGGAGTGTGATAAACAGTGAAGTTTCTGTTCGTTACAAGAATGTCTTTAACTGCACCCTTTCTAAACTCCTTGTTTTTGTAAATCTGGGGTAAGCGGAAAGTCGGACTTTACAAGAAACCCTCTGTGGTATAGGACCGCCGCTGTCCGTTTAAGCGTCCCCCTCGGAATTGTTCCTTTGGCCTGAGTTCCCGCCTATATAAATCGGCAACTTCGCCCGGCTTATCCCCTGGGTCTCGCACCGCGCCCCGGCAATAAAAGCAATTCAAACAGCCATAAAATTAACCCGGCCACCCCTTCAGCATTTGTACCCCGGGTCCATTCGTGTGCGGTAAATAACCCAACCTCGTCATATGCATCATAAATATTAATATTTTAAAAATAGGCGGCCGTGTACAGCGGACCATTCAAGGATTACGCTACATGTTACCCACAACCCATAACGCTGATTATTACACTTTTATTGCTATAGCTTCATATGTTTTACCTACACCAAAACGACATGTTTTCGTAAGTCATAATTCCATTTTAAAGTATCATTTTCTTGTAATTTAATCGCTGCATCAACTAGATCTTCATTCATCACAGAAAGACAGTAATAAAAGAATAGGAGACTTAAGCAAATGGAAAGAGAATAAAAGAGTTAATGAGAAGAAGGAAAGAGAATATATAGAAGTAGGAGAGTAAAGAAATATTGGAAGGGAGAAAGAAAAAGAGAGAGAAAACAGAAAAAAAGGCAGAATGGGAAGAGAGACTCAAGAAGAGAGAGAGACAAAGAGAGTTTTAGCTTGGAAAAAAGGGATCGAAATAGATAAAAAGGAGAGAGGGAGAAACAAAGAGTCTAGAAAGAGAAGGAAAGGGAGAGAGAGAGAAGTCGGACAGAAATTGAAATGGACAGAAAGGGTTGAGAAGGCAGAGAGCCAGCTAGCGAGCAGGTGAGATGGTTAGAGAGCTCGAGGAGAGAGATAGAGAGATCGAAACAAAACAGACAGAAAATGAGACCGACAGAGAAAGGGATGGAAATAATGAGGAGAGATTCGAAAATAGTTTTCAATCATAACAAGAGAGATGAAATGAAAACAGAAAAGGAATAAATAGTTAACTAGATATATAGAGAGAGCGTTTGAAATAGACAGGAGACTGACGAAGATAGTTTTCGATCGTAAAAAGAGAATAGAATGAAGATAAATAAAGATAGATAAAGGAATAAATATATTAAGGTAGGTATGAAGATAAAAAGATTAGGGAGCGAGAGAGCGTGTGAAATGGACAGAGACTTAAAAAGAGAGAGAGTATGAAGGGAGGGAGGGAGAGAGAGAGAGAAGAGCGCGGTTATTTTATCAAAGACCTGATTCAGCTTAAATGATTAGACCCTATTTTTGCCTTCAAATGCTTCCTGTTACTTATAGGATTATGGGATGTATTTAACCAGGGAGCATACCTAAACCTAGAATAATAACCGCGAATCCGAGGCCTAATCCGTAGAGCGGAGACATTCGATAGGATTATTATCGTAGAGATATTTACCGCAAACTGGGCCCCCGGTCAATTTTACGATGGTTTAACAGCCCCTTCAGATCCGCACTTTTCCGACGTGCTGTAATACGTTGGTCTCATAGAATTAACAATATTGTAAAAATTATATGATAATTGTTTATTAGTTCAGACTAACACGACCTATCCTCAGAATCCCATTGTCGGTTTATCGCTTCGGGGAGCGGGGCTGATGATGATGCTTTTCCTTTATCTAGGCCGGACACGGGTCACCATAGCCATACAAGCAACTCGGCTACTTCTCCGTATGCAAATACGACGATAAATCAAAATTTGCAAACCCTAACCCTATCCCCCCCCCCCAACCAGCTAGGGTGGAAAGAAATTCCATCCAGCTTTAGTCGTTTATTCCAAAAATAAAATGGTTTTATTAGCAAATCGTTAAACATAACAGGCAACAATTACTGTTTACATTGGTCGATCTCCGGCAAAACAAATATCATAATGAAATATTCAGAAAGGACTTTCAAAATGTCGAA
The DNA here is from genome assembly GCA_039619505.1 of Cimex hemipterus. NCBI lineage: Eukaryota > Metazoa > Arthropoda > Insecta > Hemiptera > Cimicidae > Cimex > Cimex hemipterus. Next base: position 19,591,802 of record CM077110.1, on the reverse strand, counting down.
ATATATTGAACAACCATTTTATCCAAGTTATAAATTGTATTAAAGTACAAGTAAACAAATAATTACTATATAAAGATATATACACATGTATTTCTATAAATAAATCCTTCATTCATTCTCTCTCTCCTTGCCAGTTAATGTACTGTGGTAGCTAACGTCACTTTGAACTGCTTATCCAAGACGTGTCGGTCTGTTTGACTTTCGAACAACTTTTATATGCTGTGTAATAAATAACTTTTAATAAATTAAATTTTTTTATAATGCCATATACCCGGATGATTCTGATTTTCCTTGTGGCTTGGGTCTGTCAGACGGGTTTCGTCATTTCAAAATCTTTAATTATTAGCATTTTTGCGACAGTACCGCATAAACTCGATTTCACAAAAATTACCCAGGTCCGACAAACACTGAAGATGGCGAATTAACGCAACGTATCTGACAGATCCGACTTGGAAGGATAGACGAAATTCCGTGTTTGGTATTATTTTCAAAAAAATTTTATAAAATGTCATAACATAACATAAAAAAGTTATTTAAAATTATTATGTAAAAAATACGCTTACATTGAAAAGATTAGAGATGGTTTCGGTTTTATAGGCGATTTTCTTATGAATGTTCAAGCTGCACCCCGATTTTTTAAAATTGGCATTTATTTGAAGAAGAAGTAAATAGAAGAAAATCATGGGTTCGTTATGCATCGCTATGATTTTAAAAGGGATGTAATTACATGATCATTGTTACCAAGATTTTGCGAACCGGGCAAAAAGCGGAGCTTTTGAGATTGTGTTCGCCTCATCAATCTTTCGTAATTGAATGTAAATAAGAAAAGCTATTCATTTGTGAGATATTTAGAATTAATTTGTAACCTAAGAGATATTAATTGTTTAATATCACAGCGAGGTGGCTGAACAGAAACTAAGGACAAATGATACCAACTTTCAAAAGACTTCGAGCTGTCACACGCGAATTCGGAAACGTCGAATCAGCGCAGTAAAGGGTAGCGATAGTCCTTACTCAGAAGCCGTGCATCAGTCGTGTTGGTCATATAACCTCATTCATTTTTATATTGAAAAATTTACCTTTGCATTCGTTGGCATCTCTGGCAGTGGCTCGTCCCCATGGTCTGTCGAAATGGAACGGTTTGCATCTTTCACAGTCGCGTCCGGCGGTGTTGTGCTTGCAGTCGCAGGACAGTTGGCCGCTGCCCGTCGAAACGCATTTGCTGGCGTGACCGTTGCACTTGCACCGACCCCCGACGGCGAAGTCGGACACGGCATACTGGTACGACATAGTGGCCGGGGTTGTCGTTACGATCTGCGGTACGACCGCCTCATCGGCCAGGTCCTGCTCCGGGTTGAGGACGACCTTTTCCTTCATGTCCTCTTCCTTCTTGTCTTCCTGTTCTTCTATATGGAAATTAAGGCGGTTGAATATGACTTTGATGTCTGTGGCGGTCACCCAATCCTGAAGAACTGGCGAGTTGTCGAAATCCGCGGCGGAGGGCCTGGCCTCGAGGGTGCTGAACGCGATCCTAGAGGAAATCGGAGAGTCTCCGGTGAACCTGTGCGAGTCGGTGCAAAGGGCTTCTTGCTCATTGGCTTTGGTTATCATCGCTTTGTTAAGTCGTCCGTAGAACTTCTTACACTGGCCGGAGTAAAACTGGAAAGGTTGCCAGGTCTTTCCGTAATCCATGGATTTGTATATGGCTATTGAGTCCGGTTTGGGGGCTTTGGGGCAGAATTGTAGGGAAACGTAGGTCAGTTCGTACTTCTTCCCTAAGGAAAGCTTCAAAGTCACGTTGTCCGGAGGAGAATTGGCCGATGATGGAGGCACCAAAGGTTCCGAACGCCAGCAGGTCACATTGTTCGCGTTGTTCAAATCGGTCAGATAAGATGCAGGGTGCCGCCGTTTAGGCTGGGCGTCGTCGCACACGGAACACGATGCCGGGTCTGGCGCGTCGCAGTAGCGGGTCGGACCGAAAGCACCGCAGGTGCTGCTCGCTTCCACAGGGTTGTTGAACGCGGCGTTCACAAAGTCGGGTATGCACCTTTTCGGGCCGTCTTCGTCGTAACACGGGTCGACAGGGGCCGTCTGCCTTTGGGGGAACATCCGGAGGAAATCCGAACCGGCGAGTACGCCGATCGGAAGGAGAAATAACACGTAGCACTTCATTCCGGCCGAGAAGACACCATCACCCTGAGACTACACGGCAATCACTGGCTGTTCCATCCTCGCCGACATCCCTACTCCATCGCCACGACCCCTCCACCCTTCGACCCCCTCTAGAGAAGCTTATTGCACATTACCATTTTTAACTCTACCCCCCAAATTATTTGTTATCCATTCAATTTAACCACGGGGGAGGGACTTGATATAATCTTAATTTGACGGATCGAAAAGTTCAACTAAACTTAAAATTAAATCAAAATTTTTTCACAATGAAGAATCGACGACCTTTCCCAAACTCTGCAGTCATATCTTCTTCAATTATTAACACTCTACACGCTTTTTGTAATGTCAATCGAATAGGAAAAATACATTAATAAATAAAAATAACCCTCATCGATATTTCCAGGAATAAACATTTAATTATTCATTACGCTTATTCAAATTTTGCTTGGTTATTATTTTATATATTTAATATTACAGGAAAGTCTTTATTATTTCCATATATCTTTAAATTTATACATTTTTTTTGCTTAACACTAAAGACAAATTCAATAGTATTAAGCAATCTGAAGAGTCCCGTTTCATTTTCTTACACAATACATTTCTAAATCTTAATTTAAAAAATAAATCACATACTTCAAACATCCATACAAGAAATATAAACAATGATATTAAATACGCATATATATATATATATATATATATATATATATATATATATA
>CM077110.1:19573633-19588811 GCA_039619505.1 Cimex hemipterus | reverse complement strand
ATATATATATATATATATATATAATGAAATCGCCATTATATTTAGTGGCCAATTGAGCAAATTAGTTTTTTCATTTACTTTAATTTAAGGTTTTGGTTGAAATGAAAAAGTAATTGTCAAGAGCGGGATTCGAACCCAGTACCTTCGGCTCAACACTCCGCTATTCTAACGAGCTGAATTGGTTAAAGCAGCGGCGTATTGAGCCGTAGATCCTGATTGCGAATCCCGCTCTTGACACTAACTTTTCATTTCAACCAAAACCTGTCACAAAACGATTAATATAATGACATAAACGCTACTAAATTTAAAATTTGCAAAAACAACTAAATTTTCAACCTTGTTGGAAAACTATACAGTAAATCTTGGAAAATTTCGATAGACTTCCTTCATTTAAAGCTTTCTTATTAGCCCCGTTCAGAAAAGCACACAAAACATTCAATGTAACTTTTTGGCCTTGCCGGTTCGTTATGTTTATTGTCTTTTTTATGTATTTTGATTGATTTTTGTGGGTTTTTTTTTTATTAGGCTAAAGTTGAGTTCTACATATAGATTCTAGATATTTTGTCCGACTTTTCTGCTTTGGTCGTTCCCTATGTTTATTGTATTTTTAATGTCTTTTGTTTAATTTTTTTTTTAATTACATTAAAATTGGGGAAATATTTTATAAAAAAATTTTATTATTAGATACCCCACTCTCCTTTTTCCCATCGCCACCGCTTTTTTCCAATTTATCATAAACTTTCTCACTTTTAGTTCGAAAAGGTATTTAGAAAAGGGTATAGTGCTACAAAGCTTATTAATGATGTGTGAATCATCATGCATAGGACCTGAATCTATTCTTGGGATAACAAAAACAAACACAGAATTCTCCATCAGAATGGATAAAAAAAAGGCAACTGAAAATTTGATAAATTCTGTAGGTGCTAGAAACAGTAACTGTACCATAAAACAACCCTCATCGAGAGTTACCAACTCACTGCTACAATTAGAGAGGGCTGAACTCAGAGGAGTGACGAGACTATACACTGGTCACTGGCATCTGAGAAAATATCAGCAACATGAGTGTATTCTACGATGAACCCATTTGTAGGTTATACAATGAAGCGGAATAAACGGCCACCTATATCATATTTGACACGAAGCAACCGCTCATGTTAGAAAACCCAAGGAAAGGAATTGTAACGACAGTCAATGACCTAGTAATTCGTAAGAGAATGATCAAGGCGTTTCAACTGAACCAAGTAACTAGGAAAGTACAATAAGCCAGAAGACAGCAGAGCTTGAGGAACAAAAAAAAACATTTACTAGTAATCTCATCTTCGTACATAATGAAATACATAAAAAATTAACATATGGTTAGAGCTAGACGGAATGAAACCCAAGGAAGTGTTAAGACTATATACCAAGTAGCATGAGCTAATATTTATTAGCATAAGGAACGAGATGATTGATTGAGTTAAACTAAAACACTAATAAAGTGGCTGCAGTAATTTGGGAACACGGATAGGAATTGAACTAGTTGAAATGTGATTCGAAAGTTGTCCTATCTTCAGTTGTGAGCAAGCAAATCGTTCAACCTCTTCGTATCGACGGGCGTCTTGGCCTTTTTGTCCACCCTGAAGTTCAGTCTTCCCATCCGGAAAGCGTGGTCGTTGGAGTATAAGCCTCTCGACATGTCGATGTAGTAGAACTCCCAGAGTCTGGTTTCGAAGTCTCTCTACTTCCCTGTAAATTTTGTGTTGACGATCGCGATCCGGCGGCCGAACAAATCGATTTTGGTTGCAAGATCGCTCGGTTCCTGTTTCTGATCTACTGATAATGCCGTCGAATTTAATATTTTCTGAATTTGAAAGTTTTCTGTGATCTGGTACACGTAATTACCGACCGTTCCACTTACTACAGACGTGATCTTCAATTGTAAAGACAATGAGATAACACTTACGATAGATGCAAGTCCATGACAATAAGATAATATAAGACCTGTTGATTTCCATACCATATATAACCTATACATAACCTACACGATACCAATTTTCAGTCAATCGCATTGGTTCATTCAGTGACCACTGACCTGACTCCCATCTTGTTTGTCTTGTGTTTCAGAGTTTGGTGTTTTAGTGTTATTCTAAAAGTAAATATGTGATCATCGTATTTCACAGATTCCCTTTCGTAATCTCATTAGGGCAAGAAATGGTGCGAGGTCGTTCGGCGGAGGTTGACCTTTCACCTACCAGGTGGCAGTATGGATGATAAAATTCAAAACTATGTTTATTTGCCTGCAAGCTAATTACAAACGTACTAATGGCGAATATATCTCCTTGATATATTGGGTCAGGACATGAAACAGTGAGTATTTTTGTATGTTACTTGTTTCTAATTCGATCGACTGTGCCTTTTTAAGAAATTTTCAATCCTTATTATATTGGCAAAAAACCAGGTGATAATGCGGTCTGGATAGCTACGAAAGTTACAACGACATGAAGTATCTTGATCACTGCTTTTAGACTGAGGTCCCACCCTCCCGCTTGTTTTTATATAGTTCCGCTTTATTTCCTAATTGCCTTCAGTTGAGGAAAAATTTTATTGACATAGTAACACTTGTTAAAACGTGTGATGGTTAGTAACCGTTAATCGATAATTATTCAGTAACCGTGATATGCGGTCTGGTGTGATGTAGGTTTCAGAAAAACATTTTCTTTATCGTGCCAACGTTTCGATCTTCATTGAGATCATCTTCAGGGCTCAAAGTGTTTTTCTTCTATGTAATTGTGCCATTCCTGCGTGTCGTGTTGAGAGTGACAGATGACAAACACTTAGAGCCCTGACGATGATCTCAATGAAGATCGAAACGTTGGCACGACAAATAAAATGTTTTTCTGAAACCTACATCACACCAGACCGCATCTCACGGTTACTGAATAATACTTGTTAAAAGATTTATTCAAATGTTTTCAAAACGAACTCCGTTCTTCAAAACTTTAACAGCAAAAAGTCAACGCTAACGGAATTATAATATAATGTAAATAAATGAATAAAGACAATGTAAATGAAGATTGTATAAATAAAACCAACTAATTTAAATAGAAATAGTACCCCATGTGAGAAGTAGTGTTTAAAAGAACTCAGAATTTTGCGCAAAATCTATTGTTCCTGGTCACTCCTTGCAAAAAGCTTGTTTATAAAGACTCTTCCTTAAAAGACAATAAGATCATTCCTAGTAACTGCTGTAATCATCTACATAAAATTAGTATTTCTATAGGATCGAAAGTGCTATCACAAAATCACTGTCTTATTCAAAAACTGCATAAAAAAATTATGCCGAAGATTTGTATACCAAAGTATATTTGCTGAAGCATTACCCAAAGTACAATTATCATTATCAGTTAATAAGCTTTTATTTAATATATTTATTACAATCTGTAACATTATTTACAAAGTGTAATGCGTTAAATTTACATTTGGCATGGATCTTGGTTCGTGAACGGAGTAACCGACCATTGTTGTTCTCCCAGCTATACACGAGGACTACTCCTAAGTAGGTCGCCAGACTCTTCAATCGAATGGTGGGATTATAGGGGTGGTTTCTATTGGATTTGGATTGGGCAGCTCGGTTGTGGTGGGAGGAGAGTTAAGTGTGGAAAATGTTTTTTAAATTATTTTTTTATTTTCTTTATTAATTTTTTGTTTGTTGGAGAGTTGTAAGGAGCATTGACTATGAGTCTGAGGACTTGGCTTGGAAGGACAGTATTCTTTGGATTTTGAAAGGTTTGGCGGTGCCTCAAAAATTCTAGTCTGTAGTCCAGATTGGTTTTAGTATTGTCTTGTAAACTGTCAGTTTGTTTTGCGTTGAAACAGATTTAACGTGACGGTATTTAGAGGAATCCGAAACGTTGGTTACTGCCTGTCGTTTTAGTCGTGTGTGTAGGTTCCAGGTTAATTCTGAGTCTAGATGGAACCCGAGGTAGTGGGCGCAGTCTGTTTTGGGGATAGGAGTATTATTGAAAAATATTGTATGAGGATGAATGTTCATGTCTGCGTTTGCTCTCATTAAGCCATACGCCAATGTAAGTATATAGGCAACATATGGAAAATAATTTTGAGAGTGGAAATTTTGATTAATTCGAAACCATCAATTTGGATAAGCTTTGCAAATAATAATTCGTTTTTATCCCAATGACCACACCCCCACTTGCACGTCCAAAGGTGGAGGTTTTTTGCATCATTCCATCGTAGGTCATGCTTGGTAAAGCATTTAGAAAATAAAGAGTCCATGTGTGCACAAAGATGAATAAGTGTTGACAAAATTTAAGAAAGATCGTTTTTATTACTAACACCTGCTATGTTATAACACGTAATTTTTAAAGGAGCGCTCCGACAGTCTTTGCTAAGTGCTGTGACAAAGGAAGTCGGATCGTCAGCTGTAATTCGCGTGTGACCTGAAGTATTCTCACAAGAACGGAGACGTATAAAAAAAGGAAGTTTCATTCCACTTATATTGTCGACAGGCTTTCCAGAATCTATTCGAACAGAGTCCAGAAGTCTCATCCCAACAATAGCACTTGTTTCGGAAGAACAGTTTGTCAGCAGGAGACATTTGACCCTTGGAATACGTCTTCGTATTCAGCCTCGAACGCAAAGAAGACCTTTTCTGTCTGAATGATGCTGGACAATCTTGTGCAATACTACAAACCGTCCCAAGAAGAATAAGTGAGTTCTTTAGTATTTTCCACTTGTCCTGGGGACAGGATAGAGACACCAAGAGAGGCCAGCGGGTAGCACCTCCTTTATCCAGGACTTGCGCTGAGTTTCGGATATCTGGAGGAGTCTACTGCAAAAAGTCTGGGCCATTTGGATGGGTTGATCTCCCTGCTTCGCTTCTAGGCTACGGACAATGAAAGTGTTTTTTCTTAATGCTATAGCCAATGCATCCAAGCGTCGCCTATTCTCCTGGTCATTTTTCTTCGATGTAAGATCTCTTCGCGGAGCGCATTATTTTCTTCCTTTAGGCATTTAGAACGTCCTGGTTTAGCTCAGTCCTAATCAGTTCTATGTCTTTTTCCTCTTACATTAAAGGACTCAAATTCTTCGTCTATTATTTTGGGGAGTGACTGTCACAGCTCGTTAGAGTCCATGTTTATATTCTTTTTCGTCCAGGTGAACTGGGTCTTTCGTTGGCTGCCCTTGGAGGCTGTGATATCTGCGGTGTAGAGGAGGTAAAGAATCGGTCCATGTATTCTGCCTTGACGTACTCCCGCTCACAGAGGACGATAGTCTAAGTAGGTTGATCCTTGGCAGACCCTGAAGTTCGGTATGATAGGAATGGAGGATCAGGTAGAGGGTATTTGGTAAGTAGGATGAGGTTAGGTTGTACATGAGGCTGACAAGCCAAACTCGGTCAAACGCTTGCGACACATCAAGAAATGCTCCTACGCAGTTCTCTTTGCGCTCGAGGGATGAGAATATGCAGTCTACAACGGGAAACATTGGCTAGTGGAGTGCTAGGGGGTTTTCGCTTCCTCGGGTGCGGACCTCCTTACGACTTTCTTCGTCCGCACTTTAGGTCCGTTCGTGGGTCCCATAAACTCGCCAGGTCAGTCGCTCCGTTGGTAGGTCGCTCAACAGCCGGTGCCGTTGGTCGGGTGGCTACGAAGCTGCGCTCCCGATCCATGTGGCTGCAGGCAATGGAGAGTGAGGACCTCAAGGCCGTTAGGGAAAGGGTAAGGAGCAGCCTCGGCAATTCCTTAATGCCGAGGTCTCTGAGCGTCGCCTTTGTACGCCCAGGGATGCATCCTCTTGCCCCCCACTACTACACCAGCCGCCAAAAAATTGGGTTTTTGGTGCAGCTGCGTGAGGGCATCCCTTAATACCCTATACTTTTCTGCCTTGAGGTCCACCACAGCATCCAACGCGCCTGCGGTCTCGTATGCCACCGCGACGATCTAGGACGATTATCCTATCCTCGTCGGTGGCCACGACGTCTGACCGGAGACTTGATCCATCCGGGCTCGGTGCGGAGCTTCGACGGCGACCTAGTAGCTATAATAGCCAATAACTAGTACGCACTGAGATTCTTTGAACCGATTTATATCGCGGGGCTGAGTCGGTGCCCCGCCTCTGCACCACGACAATGAACCGCGTCCAGACCAAGTTTCAGATTCATTCATCAGTGCCTGCAAAAATTACGCAGGGACTAGCCCTCTCAGGAATTTCCCTTGCTTTTTTTGCATTGTACGTAGTGTATCCAATCCAATTAAAAAACGCCCAAAAAGATAGTGGGTTCGACAAATATTTCACGGCGGGAATCAGAACGGGAAAAATCTTTTGGACACGTAGAGATTAAATGATGGCGCAGAGTACTGAAATTTTTTGAGGATGTTTCCGACCCTATTTCGAAACCATTTTAATGACAGTTGGCAGTCAAATTTCTAAGGAAGATACCAACTTTCGAGAAGCTATCTCTCCGGCCAACAGATTAGCCGCCACTCTCCGGTTCTTAGCGAGTGGAGACTCGTATACATGTCTCATGTAGACATTCAGGATTTCAAAACAAACGGAACTGTCCTTTTTAAAGTGTGTATTTTTTCAATTTCGGCGACTGAAACAATGAATTTTTGGGCTGTTCAATGTTTGACTTTTCAATTCCCCATTTCTGTATTCCGTGAATGATAGATCCATCATACACTGATGGGAATGCACGTCTTCGATAAACGGTTAAGGTCAACTCGGTACTCCACAACGTTACTTTACACAAGACACTGTCAAAATCTTCAAGAAAACACTCACTAGAACATCAACTAAACAGATGAAGCAAGAGCGCTTGTTCCGATTCACGTCCGCACTGGCAAATGTTGCGCAGCTCTTTAATCAAAGCATCCCACATCGAATAGGATTCAAAAGGGACCGAAAATGCTATCCCGCAACACACCAGATTCATGCTAGACACAGCCGAGACTACCGAGCTTCAAAGCGTCTTCTCAAAGAATTCCAGCGCGTACTAAAGCTTTGGAAAATTGGACTTTGCATTTGTATCGGGTATATCGCATAACGTTCCATCGGCTCAAGATTATTCCAGAATCGGTAGTGAAACCTAGCGGGTACCATGATAACTGCAGGCGGCCACACTACAAAATAGAGCATTGAGGATCTCTTGTCAGAATACAAAAAAAGGGATTACCTCAATCCTTTTTCATGAAATTGAGTGTAATCTATTTGTATGTTTGTATAATGTACATTAAAAGACATACAAAATATAGAAAGTCTTCTGAAAATTGCAGAAGTCAGAGGCAAAGATACAAAACGTACCACTGATACACTAGAGACATTAACCAAGAAACAAAGGCATCAAACAGCCCTTCATTAGATGAACGTAGAAAACAATAGTAAAAAACATAATAAATTTGACAAGGCGGTTAAAAAGACAACTGAGATTTTTCTTCATACGTTCATACAAATTTAATGACATCTTATTCAATAAACAACCTCTGTACAGAACATATGAAAAAATATGAAAAGACTACGTTGTTCAGATCTCTAATATATTTTCTGTGAGTGTTTCCATCATACAAATTTTTGTAAAGAGTTTTAGATAGTTGTACTGTTATATTTTATATATAATTGTAAACACAAATTGTTAAGGGTGTTGAAAGTCATGAATTGAGGCTGCACGAACACCTACTCTAAGCTTGTTGAATAGAAGTCGCTTTATCTGTAAAAGATGTAGTAGTTACGTAAATATTATATATATAAAAAAAATGAAATGTTAAATTAGAAGGTGATTACAGTCAAGCTTTCTGTCTTGTCGCTGAAAGCAGTACATCTCAAAATCCAACACACAGTTGTCTTATCTTTGGTCGAGTAGTGAGATTATATATAGCTTGAAAAAAGTTTCAATACAATAACTATTTGAGCTTTTTAATCCTTATATTGACTTGGGACTATTGGAAAAGAATGTTTTAATGCACATGACATTGATGGAGTTTATTTTAACAATAAACTCACTCGTAAATCAAAAGTTGTATTGATTAACCATCAGAATGCTTATATTAAAAATGGAAAGGACAGTTTGTTTTGGTAAAAGTTCAAGTCAGAATATAGTAATTAGATATTTGAGTCCGATTATAGCCATTGGCAAATTTTTCGGTGTTTATCCTTATAATTCTCACTGGAGGTTTTCCTTAATCGGCACCTGTCATACATTATGCTCACTGTCGTTTGCAGTGTTCCTGTCGGTTTATCGCGTCCTGTACTCTTCTTCACACGATGATACAAATAATCATAATCTAGAGGATCATCTCGGTAGGTTAAAAGCGATCATGGCGATAAGCACTGCAATTTTTATGGCACTAAAGACATACAAGGAAAGGAAAAAATTTGGCCCGCTCTTATCATCCATGGGCAAAATTTTCAACGAATTTTCAAGAAAAGGATTAGTATTTACCTTGCCTTCTACTCAAATATACATAATATATTTATCTTTCATGTATAACTTTTGCATGGCAGCTTTTGAAATAGCCTACTTTCAGTTGTACATGCCTGACAGTTTGGCTGTAACCGTGTTCTATTATAATTTAACTGTAGCGCAAGTATTTATTTCGGAGTTTATAATACTAACACACACACTTTCACTGTATTACCGAGCGTTAACAGACCGGGTGTTTAAACTTAAAACGGTCGACTCAAAGTTTATCGAAGACGTGCTTTCATTCTACTACGAAGTCTTCAGACTCTGCAGGAAGGTGAACGATTTATACGCACATCGGTTACTCTTCTTCTTGACGCACGTTTTCCTCGAGATGACCTTCAATGCGTACTTTGTAGTCAAACATTTCAAAACCGGTAAACTCGATTCTTCTTTCACAAGCGGTTTGTGGATCGGCTATAGGATCTTACAAGTTTGGCAGGTCGTTTACGTCTGCACTGCTCCAAAAAGACAAGTAAGTCAATTGGTAATACAAGTTTGATTTATGAATATATGAATTGATATTTCAGGCTGAAAATTTCAACACAAGCCTCCGTTTCATTTTTTCTTTCCTGGACATCAGGCAGAAATACATTACAGTCTGTATCCACTTATTTATATCTGTATGGAATTTTTTGTTTTTTAACATTTCAGTGGTTTCAGAGACTCCTTAGTGTACATTTTATCATTAAGCCTGAGATTGAATTCACCGCTAGAGGATTCTTCAAGATTGATTTTCCATTGTTTATTTCCGTAAGGTTTTTTAATTTTAATAAAAACATTTAGCTTGCGCTAATTTTTACTTTGGCACAGATGGGCGCTGCTACAGCTAGTTATTTGGCCTTCCTCATCCAATCTGACAACTGATGTTTTACGTCATTTATAAGATTATACAGGATTAATTAAAAAAATACTTAAATATAATCAACTTTATTGAAAATGAAAAAAAAAAATTTTCTCCACACCCTAAAGTTTGTCCAGTCGAAGGTAAAGTCTCAAAGGGATAGGGCATGAAAAGAACATAAATCTAGCTTCTCTCTTTGGCAGATTGAGGTAACAGGCAAGACTCGGCGGTTCATGACGTCTCGGGGAAGACAAAACAAAACGAGATCGAGTGCTCTGAGATCAATTGTGCTTGCTGGTTTTGTGCTGTTTTGCCGCCTCCCTGACAAAAGGAGAAACGAGTTCTTTGGCATATTATCTTATTAGTGAGCATTTACACGGCTTAAAAACTATAGTACAAAAAATTAATTATAAGGAAGATACATTTTTAAAAACTGTAAAAATTTGGGTAATATAGTTTGCTTACTTTAACATTCTTGCGAGTCTGTCACTAAAAACATTAAAACATCTATAAATATTTTTGACTTTGTCAATAAATAAAAAAGATCTTAGATACATTTTAGCAAAAAAAAAATTAATGCTACGTTATGTACAAAATATTTTATTGGGGGATTTCTTAGGTATATTTTGGTTCTTGGTCCGATTTTTTCTTTTTTTTATGGAGAAAAAAAGTTAAGCAATTTTATAAACAGCCTTTTGTGAAATCTCCCAATTTTTTTTATTTATTTATTTTTTTTTTTTTTCAAAAAACTTATTGCACTGTAACTAAGAAAAGATAGAAATAAACAAATATTCTGGCACCGAAATCTGGACTAGAATCAATTATGAGCCAAGTGGTTGAAGTGATGACAAAAAAAAATGCGAAAATGCGCATTTTCAGTTGTTTCATTGTCATTTTTAAAAACACCAAAAATAAAAATAAATAATGGCACTTGGGAATCCAACAGCAGAAGAAAGGACAAAGAATACAATAAATAATAAAACCAATAAAAATCCCATGACTAAAAATTGATCGCTGATGCTGAAAAACAAATTGCAAAAAGAAAATATTTTTGTAAAAATATTCAGTGTTCAAAAAACTCACAATTCTGACTAAATCGAATCATAGTTTACAGCAGGATGACTACATATTTTTTCTCTCCTGATATTTTAAATTAAAAAATAAAATATTAACAAATATATAAAATTAATTAAACAGTTAACAAAGTGATGTTAGAAAATGAAATAACAAATGTATTATGGCCTAAAAAAATTGTTTATAAATTAAAAAAAAAAAAAAGATTAGGCTAAATGTTCAATAAATATTTCTTAAATGCTTAATTTTCCTAAATTTCTCCCGCTAAAAAAGAAATTATGTCTATACTACAATTAAAAATTTGTACTTATAAAAAACTTCGGAATGGCATTTCGATTTGATGTCAAATTGAAGTTCTTTCTGTTTAGAAGAGCCCATTAATGTTCGAATCCAAAACAAAAGACACCGGATTTTTCAAAAGTTGTTACACCATAGTGATAGTACGATAAAAAGGGCTAGAATTTGTTTTGTGCGTCATGTAGTAAATTCTTCTAGTAGCTCCTCCATCGAGCGTTTCTCCTGTTTGAACTTGTCCATGTACACTTTCGGAACGGTCCACTCGAGAAGGATCTCCACATTTTTCTTGAGGCGTTCCGACTCGGACAGGTCGTTCTCTTTGCAAGGATCTCGTCCCGACTGTTCAATCGAGTCTTTGAGTACGAGGTCTATCAGCCTTTTCCCATAGCCTAGATTCTGTAACTTTTCCGGTGTTGAAATCCGTTGGAGGAGCACTGCTAAAAGGAGTCTCATTTTCTCTAGTGGCATTCCGCCCTCGAACTCGGGCTCCATTTTCTTCCTAGATACTCGTTCGCATGTCTCTTCATGTTCGAGCAGTTGGTTCTTCGTCTTGAAGTACGACTGGCAGCCAGTGCAGATGTATGGCTTGTTCGTCTTGTGAATCGAAAGCATGTGTTTCTTCAGATGTGGCAGCTGGGAAAATGCCTTGTCTTTGCAGATGAGGCACTTGAAAGGTTTTTCACCCGTGTGCCGCCGTACATGCATCTTCAAAGCTGTCGAATGTGCAAATGCCATATGGCACACAGCACATCGATAAGGCTTAATTCCCGAATGTGTCCTTTCATGTACTGTCAACTGGGATCTTTGAACAAACCTAGAAAAAAAAATTATAATTTAATTTCCTCCTGCTGTCTATGATGATGCCTAGGGTGATAAACCTGTAATTTGATCATTACTGATCATTTTGTGGTATAAATAAGGCTCAAAGGGGGGGGGGCAGTGGCTGCAAGGTTTAGTCTTTGACACAGCGCTCATCACTGTAAGGTAGAGGTCCCAGGTTAAAATCCAGCGCATTTGAACCCTACATACTTACAAATGGGCTTTTTTTCAAATACATCGGCACCCTGAGGGTTTGTATGACCTCTGCTGTTGTGAACCCCCATAAAATATATATATTTAAAAAAAAAAAAAGGCTCCAAGATTGAATATGAGGTCAGGAGCTGGTATCTACAGAAAGAAACAAGGTCTAGAATGATAGTAACACCGCTGAGTAGACCCTGCAGACTCCAGAAGCAAACATGAAGAAGCCATATTATATGTTGGTACAGATGCAGGCTGGGATTCAGACTTCTGGAAGAGAAAAAGCCAAGGCCTGAAGAATACTCATGAGAGTCCTTAACAACATTTTGAAATCTGATTTTTTTTTAAAATTAATATTAATGAAAAACTCTAGTAATAATGGTGACTTGCACAATCTTGGTTCTTAAGGTCATAAAGAGGCCAACTTCATTAACCTTAACCTTACATAATTTTTATTTTGAATGCTTATGATCATTATGATCTGCCTTCCTTGCTGTTTTGGCTTCACGCAATCTTCAGAACTGGGTCTGTGTGATTCGTGTTTTGCCTAGTTCATCTTATAAGTTTGTGAAACAAAGACTAATATGACAGACCGTTTTAACCTTTGATGAAGGCATAAAGGCCAGATAGAAAGAAAAAATATTATAGAGCCATTACTGAAGATGACGAGAAGTATAAAGATATCTGATGAAAATCAAAGTACAGGTTTATCACCCCAAAAGGCCACTATATATACATAAGTAAATAAAATAAATGAATGAACCTCATATTGCAATGTGAACAGGCATGCGGTTTCTCGGCCATATGGATGCGCATGTGCTGAAGCAGGTGACCCTTGTACTTCTTGTTGCAAATCTTGCATTCAAACGCCTTATAGTTCGCATGGTACCACATGAGGTGCTTCTGGAGGCCGTCGCGCCTTATGAAACCCTTGCCACACTTGTGACACGTATAGTTGCGCTCGCCCTGATGCCGTTTTATGTGGTTCAACAGGTTCGTCTTGCATACAAAATTGGCACCGCATAGAGCGCAGATGTACGGCCTGTCTTTTGTATGCGTCCTCAGGTGCTGAGAGAGCTGGCTACCCCTTGCAAACTTCTTCGGGCAGTGAGGGCAACTATAATTTCAATTAATTTTTTTAAATTCCTTTTCTCAACACAATAAAAACCACACATACAAAAACACAGGCAGACAAATAACAATATAAAGAAAAAACAACACAAAAAGCAATAAAATTTAATTTTTTAATTTGTATGCTCGTTGAAAAATAACACAGTGCTTACAATTTTCATTTATACTCACCTTTCTCACTCATATAGTGACTTTTAAATAATAAATTATTTTATTTTGATAATATGACCTATTATAAGTAATACCACTCCACTAGGGTTTTCAATATTTCTAATAAATTTTAGAAAATTTGCAGAAAAAAATTAATCTTCGCAAAATAAAGCTATATTTGCTAAAAACAGCCTGTTTTTCAATATCGTTTTTAGTAAACTATATAAATCGTATACTTACGATTGAAATTAAAACGCCTTTTGTGCAGCTCTCGTCCAACACATCCACCCTAAATTCCTTTTTTGGGCTTTCAATTAAGTTTATTTATTTTATTTATTTATTTATTTTTTTATTAGAACCCTACACCTTAACCATTAGTAAAGGTGAAAGATGGAAATGACTAAAAAAAACCCTTTACCTGCATATAGCACACCATGAAGCCCATAGATTACAACCATAGTCAACCCAACACCCAAAATGCAAAGTTTTAAAATACATGTCATTGAAATAAGCTGAGCACAATCAGATAACAAAATGAATTAAATAATACAATTGAAAAGAATTTGTGGTGGTAAGGAAATGGTAAAAATGTTTGAAAAAAGCATGAATCATTGAGGTTTAATGACTGTGACGATTTAAAGTTATAAATAAATTTCAATTGGTTCATTAAAGTCTCTTTTATTAGTAATTAGGATACTCAATGTATTCTTTAACTTTCTTTTGATTTAGAGAAATTTATTGTGTTAAGTATATTTGTGGTAAATCTGTTTTTATGACTGAAATCAATGGTTTCAGCTGTTATTTGGTATTTTAAATAAATGTAATTCTTGTACATTAAGTAAATACTACCAGCTTGATTGTTCATTAAAGTCTCCAGAGGTAATTTTGATTGGGGCAAGATCGGCTTTGGACGAAGAGTACCCGTTGCAATCTGAGTGTGCTCAGCGGTTGTAGAAGGCCGCCACCATTTACCTGTAGGGCTTCTCGCCAGTGTGTATGCGTAGGTGAAGCTTGAGCCTGTCTTTGATAGGAAACCCTTTTCCACAGTAGTGACAGTTGAAGACCTGGTCCGATCTGTGTATGCTCATTATGTGGTTCTTGAGCCCGCCACTCTGGCTGTACGACTGGCCGCACTCTTTGCACCGGTACGGCTTCTCGCCTGTGTGCGTACGTCTGTGCTTCTTCAGGTTGTACGCGAGGGTGAACTCCCTTCCGCAGTCTTCGCACCTGTGACCCAACTCCTTCTTTCCCTTCATCCCTCATGCAACTTTTACTTTACAAAATTATGTACAGGCTAATTTGGCGAGAGGGCCCGGAGGTTCTTGGCTCTTGAAAGACTAGAAGGAATTACAGACCAATCACCATTGTTAACTTCTTCATCACCGTACATTAAAATTCAATTGCTAATGTAAAGTATTTCTCTATGTAGACTATTGGGTTAAATTGAAAGTTTTTAATTAAAAAATTAATTCTGCTTTTAATACAAGAGGCTACTTATTTATTCCTGGGCATCGGTAGGCTGGAAGGGGACGAGAAAAGCGAGAAGTGACCATAAAATTTTACTATCTCAAAACCCTAATCATATCATTGAGTAAACTCGCCATATTTGTTGTTTTGTTGATGGTTCCACTGCTGTTCATCACCACCACACCGCAGATTTTACCATTTTAATAATAAAACCCATTCATTCAAATTGAACAGATAAAAATTTCTAAAATAAAAAGTTAATTACTATATTAAACGAAAGAAAGAATACGATTAAAAAACAGTTTTCCTGTTCCCGCTCGAAGGTTTCATTTTTGAATCCAAGGACGTAAACGGGCTAACAAAAGTTCCCGAACGTAAAATGATCTCACAACGATTTATTATCGTTTTAAAACATTTGATTTAGCAAATAACAATGAAAATATATGTAAAACATTATTAATCTTAAAAGTACAATTAAAATGTTTTTTTAAACTAGTGATTGGTTTGAAGATTTAGAGATCTACATTAATGAAATAAAAAGTATGCATTTCTTTCCTTCTCGTACTCTCTCCCTCTACTTCTGACTGTCGTTTTCTTTCGTTCGCATTCTATGTTTTTCCTTTTCCCTCTATTCACGTTTGTGAACTTGATTACAACTGCTTCATTCATTCATTGTCTCCCTTTCTTCCTTTATTCTCTCTCTCTCTCTCTCTCTCTCTCTCTCTCTCTCTCTCTCT
>CM077110.1:19556032-19573233 GCA_039619505.1 Cimex hemipterus | reverse complement strand
TCTCTCTCTCTCTCTCTCTCTCTCTCTCTCTCTCTCTCTCTCGCTCTCTCTCTCTCCTATTCTTCTCTCTCTCTCACTCTCTCTCTCCTATTCTTCTCTCTCTCTCACTCTCTCTCTCTCCTATTCTTCTCCCTCTCACTCACTCTCTCTCTCTCACTCTCTCTCTCTCTCTCTCCTATTCTTTGTTAACTCTCTATCTTTCTCTCCCTCTCTTCTTTTCATCCTGACAGCACCCTAACGGCTTTATAACAGGGTCTACGCTGCTAACAGTAATCACCCAGTCCTAAGACTTAACATGCAAAATTTGTATGATACGCAAACCTAAATTATTTTCATTTGGGAATTTTGCCAGCAAAAGCTCTATATCTACCAACTTATAACAATGCCAGAGATAATCAAATAATTATGTATTAATATAATAATGGTTGCATTGTCTAATTTTTCAGGCATCTAATCAGTTTTCCTTTGCTATATTTAAAAATATGGTTTTATTATGGTGAATATATAATTTTTAAGGGATATAGCGCTAAAGCGTTCCTTGCTTGCTCTATTTTGTCAGAAGTTTTTCGTCTTGCAAACTGCTCATCTTCATCACAGCTTTTGTATTTTGTGTTGTCCATTCTTCATATTTCATCTTTTGATTGCACTGAAACTGGGAAAAATGAAAGTATGATATATTTTTCGTGGTAGAATAGAGAATTTAGATAAGATAGCTTAATGAATTTTAGAAAGGGCGAATAAAGGAGTGAGTGCAGTGTTCTGTCCTTTTTAAAAAAAACATAGTTTCTACCCATAGTAAAATGTTTTTCAGCGATCTAGATTTCGAGCTCTTAGTTCATCGTCAGGTTGAAGGAGTTCTACAACCACGTCTCTTCGACATGAATTGCAAAAGTGAACCCGCTAATATCCCCCCCACCCAACGCGACGTTCCAATTAGCAGCTGGTTTTTTAATGGCGCTCAATTTTGAACGTGCGAAAAGCGGAATTATAACACAATTAAATATTATAATGATAAATATTATAATAAATTAATTATAAATTAGTGATTATAGATGGTGATGAAAATTTTTTAAAAAAAGGGGGGTTTGAGATGGGTTGGTGTTGGAGAAGATCGAAGTCGCGATAGCTCAAGTGGTAGAGCAAAGGCGTATCTAGCCGAAGATCGTGGGTTCGAATTCAGCTCGTGACACTGCCTTTTTTACTCAACTAAAAGCCTTAATTTATTATTAAATTTAAGTTAACATTTGTCATTGAACCATATTGATTTGTTGATTTTTGAGCATGAAAGTCTTAGTTTATAATAAATAATCCATTACTGCTTTGACTAACTAACCAACATTCACGCTTTTATTTCTCTTTTGTTGAGTAAGCAAGTCATTATTAAAAATTGGTTGAGATTCTTGATTAAATCGTTCTGACTCTTTTTCTCTCATCTTGACATGACGTTTAGCAAATTGTAACATGAAATTTGTACCATTTTTGAAAAAGATCTTCAATTGACCTCGGGATTAGGTAGCTAAGTGGCTGTGGAAATACCCAAAAGCACGAGAGCCTTTCTCTCCCTTTCTTTTTCGACGTAATTAACCAAATTCTCTTTTCCAAATTTTATTTATTTTAGCGGAATTATTTAGAAAATTGTGTTTCTTGTTTTAGACAAATTGACGTGCCAACGATATTTCTTAAAGGCCGGAGTTTTTATTTTAAAGAAATTAGAACGCGTCCCACAAGTTTTCATTCTTTACTTCTATCAAAATGAGTTATTTCTGTACGTAACAAATGAGGTTTTCAGAATGTACACTTAAAAAAATTAATTAAATTAAAAAAAAACAATCTCAGAAGTTAATTTCTGAACGTTTGGCTCTAGGCTGTTTTTCAATTGTATTTCAACTCTGAAATGATCTATTCTAGAAAAATGAAATCTAGATAGTTTTGGAAGGGTTTGCGTAAAATAACCTAACAAATGTTCTTTGTTCCTCCAGAAACCTTTAAAAAGGCTGACATAATTAGCCATTCTTTTTTTTAAATTTATAGTTCCATCAGAATGACAATTTGGCAAAAAGCGGGGTTTACCAACTCAATTGTAATGATTGTGATATTAAATACATAGGACAAAGCGGTAGAGAAATAAAAACGAGAGTAAAAGAACACTTGCCTAAATCGAGCAAATTTTCGGAATTTAAGGACCATCTAAAAGAAACAAAACATAAAATCAACCCAAATCTAAATACGAGAGTGTTGCATAGTTTCAACAAAGGGAAAGAATTAGATTGGTTTGAGAAATTTGAAATTAAAAAATGTAAAATTGAACTGGTGATAAATGCATTAATAATATAACAGATTTTGATCTACCTCCCATTTTAAATATGTATATAAATAATATCAAACATCCAAATAATTAAACTAATTATTTTAATTGTTATTATTATTATTATTATTATATTTTTTTTGTGTTATAATTTCCGCGTTTCGCACGTTCAAATTGAGCGTCATAAAAAATCAGCTGTTAATTGGAACGTCGCGTTGGCGGAGGTATCAGCGGTTTCACTTTGGCAATGCACGTCGAGAGACGTGGTTGTAGAAGTCCTTCAACCTGATGATGAGCTAAGAGGCTCGAAATCCGGATCGTTGCAGAACAACTTACTGTGAGTAGGAACTATCCTTTTGGAAAGTATTCAACTTTTACTTCCAAAGAACAACCATTCCTACATTTCTCTTTCCATCTCTCCCTCTCCCTCCCTCCCTCTCTCTCTCTCTCTCTCTCTCTCTCTTTTTCTTACTCTCTTTCTCGTTCTCTATTGTCTCACTCTCTCTCTCTTTTTCTTACTCTCTTTCTCGTTCTCTATTGTCTCACTCTCTATAATCCGGCTATGTATGTCTATAATAAATATAGAGCCATAACTCTATAATGGCCTGTTGTTATGTCTCTTTATCTCTCTGTGTATTTCTCTTTTTTCTTTCTTCTGAACCTGAAACTTCTTAAATTCCAACTGTTTGAAAAATGTATTTGTTTGGAATTAAGGGGGGCAATTTTAGCCATCCAGAATAATCGTAATTAAGGCTAACTGTGAAAGCCTAATCTCGACTTGATTTAGAGCCTGTACTTTCTCATTTCCGTATCTGACCCCCCAGGTACGTCCAGACAGGGCCTAATTCCATAACGACTAATGCAAAACGATCTGATGTCTGCCTTGACAAAAGGGCGTAATCAATTGGCGATATTTTTTTAAGTTAATCAAAAGTGAAACAAAGAAAAAAACAAAACAAATTGGAAATTCAAGTTAAGACGTATGAGCAAAGGACGTAAGCCTTCATACTAGAACCTAATCAGATTATTTTTTACTTTCCTCAGAAACTTATATCATCTGAGTTTCATATCAAGAATGGTTTGATTTTAACTAAATTTTTGGGTTATTGTTCTGTATTTTTTCAGTCGTTGTACTTTAGGGGTACTTAATTTTTTTTTAACGATCCTTAAAGGATTTTGCGAGTTCTGGCGTTCAAAGAAGCACAAAACCTCAAAAGTAATTAAAATAGACTCTAAAACCCGAGCTTAAAACAAACTTTTAATCCTCTGCTCCAAGTTTCAACGTTTAAAGCTGTTAAGTCTGATGCTGATCTAGAATCCGAGAGATCAAAATTACGTGAAAACTTCGACACTGCTGCTACTTCTACCATAGACTTTATACAATTCTGGATTCGGGATAAAAGTATCATCTCTTTACTTTGATGTATCAAAGGCTTTCGATTCTTCGGACATCGATATTTTACGGAACAAGTTCGAATATACGGGAGTAAGAAGAGTGGGACTAGATTAAGTTATTCGTATCCGACAGAATCAACTATGTTTCCATTGAATCGAAATGTGATATCCAGATATTTAACCCAAAATCTGCGCATATTCACAAAATAAGTTTCTCAGCGATCAATTGTAAGTCCCATAGATTTTAATTGTTATTGATGTTCGCGCTGTGATGTGCGCATATATATACCCAACTGCAGCTAAAGGATATAATGAACTCTGGCTCAAAGAATGTCATGGTGGGACTTAAACAAACTTTTTATAAATATTAACAAATCAATGCAGCTTCATCTCTCTACACTTTATGGCTTTTTTCCAAACGCTCCAACTTTAAAGGGGCGTACGGTTCAAGAGGTTGATTGCCACAGTGTAGGAGGCTATCAGATGCAGGCGTTCAAAGCTACAGCCGACACTCTCACCCGATGTCTTATGTTTTAAGTATTTTATTAAATCCAGTTAACATCAAAAGTCTGGCTGAAGCCCGATCAAAAATTTTTACTCTTCTTTTCCATTTTTCAATATTTAGAGTAGTTAAGTTATAGACTGGATTTTGACAAGTTGAGAAATCGAAAGAAGAAAGTAAAAACTTTGGTATCGACTAATACGACATATTTTCACAAAGGATAATGAAAATAAGACCTGCGCTTAAAAGGAAATTGATTCTTCTCTTTGATTCTTTAATACCTTGAATTTTTAAGTTATATACTGACGCTTGCCGCTTGAAATCCGTGAGATCAAGTATAATAACATCCGTTAATACAGTATTTCATATTTTGTCACAATATAAACATAACAAAACACACAGGGCTTTTGATGGAATTTACATTGCTGTAAATATATTTTCAGTAGGATTAGAATTTTATGAGATTCGAGGAATTTTATGGTATAAAGTTGTAACAGGTTGAAGTAACTTGGAAAGTGAAATATCACGAAAAAAAAATCTATGTGTTTTTAGTACAATTTGGCATATACAAGAACTGCCTGAAGGATTGACTCATGCTCCTAAGGCAGTTCCAGTTCAAGCAGTCAGCAGTTCGAAATTTGTAAGGACTCCTTAATCTATTGACTACCCATATTTTGACATCGCAGGCTGTGTAATTCGATCGTCTGTCTTTGAAATCTAATTTCCTTTCAGAATTAAGAATTCCATCTGGAACCACCGAGATCCATAAAATATAGACTTTCGCACTTTCCAAAACCCGTTATAGCCCAGTATATTACGATCCTGGTATTTCAGACATTAAAATCTCCCTTAATGAGTCAGTCTGCCTTTTAAGGCCTACAGAATAAAATCGTTTACATCAAATTGTCAGATGACGCCATAAAATTACAAGAAAACGAGATATTATGATTTGGCGAGTCCTAAAATGTAAAAGTCTGAATTGTGCGGATTTCGGTGGTCCCAGCTGGACCCTTCGATCAACCAAAATCACACGATGTTTAAACTGTCTGCTATTTTTTGGGTCTCTTTCCATTTGTAGCTTTTGACGTTCCCTAACCACGGGAAAAGGCACTAAGCTATAAAAAAAATCGGTTTTCTGGTTCGTCTTTAAAAGGACGTTATTTCATAGGACTCAGAAGTCAGACTGGCCCATTATGAGAGAAGTTAATATCTGAAATACATTACGCTTTAGCGAGCCTTAAAACCTGTTAAAGGCTGATTTTTTTCGGTGGTCCCAGCTGGGCCCTTTGAACCTTTGCCAATCAACCAAACTGACACGAAGTTAAAACTATCTGGAATTTTCTGGGTTTATTTCTACTTGTGGCTTTTGATGCTACTCAACCGCTCAAAAACACACAAAACTTTAAAAAAATGTAACGAATATCTACACTGCATGCAGATACATCTGTAAATAGATATGTCTTATGATGGCTATTTAAACACACTCGCAAATTATCAGGGAACGCTTATTTATTAATTTGAGGATCGTTTTTATTTGGAATCTCATTACAACCGCGTCGCGTCACAGGCGTCAAAAGCGTCAATCGCGTAGTGTCATAAGAATCAATCGCGTCGCGACTTTAAAAACACCTGCCCACCAGTTCGTTCTCGCGTATCCCTGGTAAACAGTGCACCGACGCACGGTCGTGATAATTCACACGCGCACGGGCGTGGTAACAATTTCCGTGTTAAACTTTCGGACGGACCCCCAGCCATAAGACATGTCCATGTCAAAATCTGCTTTCTGAAATTTGGGGGAAAATCAGAAGCTAAGGATTTTATTCACGAACACTCGGATCAAGGTATGGCCTTGAAGAAGAAAGTAAATTCAAGTTCTTACTGCCAACCTTTCTACCTATATTAATTTCATCATCATAACCAATCTTAAATATGTACAGGGATAGTCAGATTTAAGTTTTTTACAGTTGATCTCAAATTTCTTTGAAGACCGATTCAGTCACGTTGCCAATTGTGTTAGTCTTTGGCAATGATGTGACTGAGTCAGTCTTAAGGAAAATTTGATATCGCCAGTAAGAAACTTAAATTTGATAATTTTTATGCATATTTAAGATTGGTTCGCCTTTATTATGAAATTAATATAGGTAAAAAGTTTTGCAGTAACAACTGAATTTACTTTCTTATTCAAGATCTTACTTGATCTAGAGTGTTCATGGGTGAAAAAGTAGCCGATATTTTTAATACTGAAAACCAGGATTTTTCTACATAGATTTCAGAAGTCAAGCTGACCCATTATGAGAGAAGTTAATATCTGAAACACGACGAAATGTACTACGCTTTAAAAGGTCTTGAAAAAATGTAAGTCTGATTTTTTTCGGTAGTCCCAGCTGGGCCCTTTGAACCTATGGCAATCAGCCAGAATGACATGAAGTTTAAACTGTCTGCAACTTTCTGGGCCTGTTTCACTTGTGGCTTTTGATGTTACTAGGTTTGTGTTAGGTCGAAAGTTTGGCAGTAACCACTGAATTTACTTTCTTCTTTAAAACCACACCTTGATCCAGAGTTTTCGTGCGTGAAAAAGTGGTCGAAATTTTTAATAATGAAATTGAGGATTGCACAGCTTTCAGAAGTCGACCCATTACGAGAAAAGTTAAGCCCCAAGGTTTCGGTTTTGATATGTTGTCCAAGGAACAATTAAGACATGGCAAAAATGTATATTTATTATGAGATAAAGATCCTTTTGCTTTATTTCACCCGTGAGTGGTATACTTTATCTTATCCTTTAGTTATTGTTGTTTTAATCTTGTTGTCCAGGCTTAAATCGGTGAATTGGCGGGGAGACGAATGACGACGGTAAACGGTGACGTCATCACCGGGTAGATAACGGTACGTCGAGGGAGCCAGTTAAAAGGCGGCTTTCCCGCCTCGACTCACAAAGCAAATCCAGAATCGACAGAGTTCAGACGTCGCCTAGAAAACTTCATTTTAACTAGTTTGTTTTATTTCCCCGGTTCGTATTTTATTTCTCCCAGGACAATGGCTCTTCAGACGTCTATCGCGGAATATTTCAACAGCAAGAAACGTCCGGCGGCTGACGAGATAGCCAGAAGCCCGAAGGTGGTCGTGCTCGAGGGCGGCCCACAAGAGACGGATGTCTTCGCGGAATGCTGCGCGTCGCCGAAGCCCGATGCGCTTTCCACGTACCAGGATTCGCCGGCTGCAGAAAAGCTCGTCGTGTACAGGGAATCGCCGAAAGGCTCGGGTCCGAAGTCCGTCCAGGCGCCAAAGCTCCAACGCAAGACCCCGAGGACTGCGAAGAGAATAACGAGAAAAGACTCTTCGGAGACAACGAATGGAGACATAAGAAGATCTTTACTTCCTTCGTTTCAAAATGCAGACAACGAGGTGAGTTGTTAATTATTAATTAATTTAAAAAAAGGTTAAAAATTTGCTGAACAAGCAGTGGAGATCCCTCAACCTACTGACGTTTAAGTAACCTACAGACCAAAGATCAACTGGCTAGGGTGGTCAACTAAGCAAAATAAAATCAAAGGCTTGATCTGTACGCTTGTTATTTTATATAAGTCTTAAGATCCTTGTATGTTATGTATATATTACGTCAAAATAATTGAATAATTTAGTCCTAAATCATGTATATACTATTTGCTATATTACATTAAAATAATTGAATAAGTTAGCCCTAAATCTTAACGATGAGACAATTTGTTTCCACAATAATATACCGTGTTTCTCGTTATTAGTACAATATTTGTCAATTTTTAAGGTCACCTACAAAAGAAGAAATATGAGTCTTTCAAAAAATTATATTAACTTGACTTAGAAGTTAAAGTTCTTTCTTTTTTAATTAACTTGAATAAAAATTTCAATTACTAACAATTTGTTACTTCCAACTACAACTTAAGTACTTTGTTTAAGTTCATTCAAATCAGTTGGGTTTTTTTTTTTTTTATGAAACCTTAAGGTAAAATTAAAATTGATTTTACAAAATAGCTAAGGGGCTAATTTGTAATAGAACTATTAATATTGGTGTTTTAATTCCTTCAGGTAAGATGTAATTTTGCACAATTTGGGAAATAGTTTATTTGGAGATCTGAGATGCAGTCTGGTGTGGCGTAGGTTTCAGAAAAACATCTTTATCGTGCCAGCGTTTCGATCTTAATTTGAGATCATCTTCATGGCTTAAAGTGTTTGTTTTCTGGGTAGATGCTCGTCTTAAGGGCCTTGTATCATCTGCATTTGAACAAAGATTCAAATGTTTGAGAAAGTTGATCAAACGTTCTGAAGAGTTTGCTACAAACTGGTACACGAAGAACAAAATTTGCCATATGGATATGCAGTAAAACTATAAAAGTCTTGACTTGAAGCGCTTAATTCTCTCAAATATTATTGGGGTAATAAATAAATTGATAATAGATGATAGAATATATTTATTTCTGAACATGTAGTTTTTGTACATAAGCAGGAAAAAAATATGTTTTCTGGTAGGTTTATGGCTTCGTATGTAAGGAGAGGGCTAAGGATTTTGTTGCAAATGTGTCAAAAGTCAGACACTCATTCAGGGAGAAAGTAATGTCTGAAATTCCAAAAATGTTCTACATTAGGCTTTAAAGAATCCTAATGATTGTCAAAGTCAAACTTTTTTGGGTTTTGTGGTGCAAAACCACTGGGGGGAGGGGGGTGATAAGATGTCAAACGCTGATGTTGAGTGATCTTCAGTGTTTGACTAGCATAAAAACTCAGAAAGTTGTAGACAATGTAAATGCTGTTTTATTTTTGTTGTTTGCATAGGTGTGAGTGGGATATCAAAATACAAAAATTTCACACTTTTTACTTTCTAATACTTCTTAAAGCATAAAAGCTTATTTTCTGTTAAATTTAATCTGAAAATTTGATCTAAATGAGTTTGTTGTGTAGGTATCAGCAGTCAAACTGACTCATTAAGAGAGAATTTGGTGTCTGAAATATCAGCAGCAGCTTCGATGAGTCTTAGAAAGAGCGAAAGTTTGAATTTCGTGGGTTTTTATGGCCTCTTGCACTATATCAAATAGCCAACATGTCAAGATGTTTACATTGCTTATAAGACTTCATCCAAAAGTCCGTCCTAAAAAAAATTATTACGTTGGTCACAGAATCATATAGACTTTAATGTGCAAAAATCTGAATTTAGTGTAATTCTGTCATCCCAGCTAAATCTCTTAAACTTATGTCAACCAGCCAAAATTAAACAGCGTTTACATTGCTCATGGTGGTAAAGGAATATTAAATTTAGAATTTTGCCACTACCCATCTTCACTGACGAATACCAACATTAGATTTCGACCTGCCACAATTAGCAATTGATGAATGTATCATGTTGAAGACTCATACTTTGAACAATAGCCTAGGATTTTATCCTTACTGAACATTTTAGTGTGATTATTTTTGCCATGGTCTGCCATATGTGTTTTGCCACTGATGGGTCTATCAAGTGAATTGAAGATTGTATAATGCCAAAACGCATTTGACAGATCTTTCCAGCGAAGATAGAGGATTGACAGACCAAGAACAGTAAGGTTCATGTTACAGGTTCAATACCCCATTGACCACAGTAAGAGCTGTAGAAAGTCTTGCCTAAATATATTTGAGATCGGTCATACGTTGTAAGTTCTTGGTAGTAAGAAATTAATCTAATTTCAATGTAATTTTAAATCGTCTGACCATCATAGAAATTAAAACTTATTTTTGCAATGTCTATTTTATAGAGAAAACATCTTAAAAAAATTAAAAAAATTGGCTAATATGCTTAGAACATAAAACCATAATAAATAAAATTAAATTAAAAACTTCAACAGACAATTTACAAACATCAAAAAAAGAAGGAAAAATAACATTTTTCTGGATAAATAATGGCAGAATTCTTGCAAGAAAAGCTTAAGGTGAAAAAGTAAAACTAATAGTCACTTTGGATTTGAAAATCTATCATGAGAATCAAAAATAGCAATTCAACTATTCTTTTTCTAGATAGGAAATTGTTTTCAGAATTTTTTGTTAATCTAATTATTTTATGACGAAAAGGTGGTTAAATAATATAGAATTTTTGTCCTTTGTTTCTCTTTGACTTATCAAGTCAGTTTTGTCCGTGCAATGCTTGTCCTCAACAACCTGTTTTGTTTTTAAGTCAACAAGAAAGATGGTTGTATAAAAGCTACATTGTCTTACCAATTTCTTACCACCCCAGGCGTACTTCATGGCTACTGTTTAAGACCATTTCTTTTCAATGTATTTATGAACAATATATCTCTGTTTTAAAGGATTAGTTTTCCCTATTC
Source organism: Cimex hemipterus (assembly GCA_039619505.1). Lineage (NCBI taxonomy): Eukaryota > Metazoa > Arthropoda > Insecta > Hemiptera > Cimicidae > Cimex > Cimex hemipterus. The sequence continues at coordinate 19,562,705 of CM077110.1, read as the reverse complement.
ACGTTTTGTAAATGATGGACTGAACTTGTTGATTACTACTGTCCAAATTTAAAGCATTAAACAGTCATCATCAGACTGAAGGAATTACAAACACATTTCCCGACATGAATTATAATGGTGAACCCGCCAATTCCCCTTCTTAAATAAAAACTTTAAAAAAATTTAATAATTAATTTGTAAGACTGATATTATTTAAGTATATGTTTAAAATAGGAGGAAAAAAAATCTATTGTCTTATTTACACATTTATCTCTGTTAATCTAACTTTTTTTAAAGGTAACATTTCTCAACCAATCTAGTTATTTATTGAAACTGTGTAACCCTGTTGAATTTAAATTTAAATTTTGTTTCATTTAGATAAAATGAAATTTTAAATTCACTAAATTTGTTCAATTTAGGCAATTTTGTCCTATATAATGATGGACAGATTTAACACACCACTTGATTTATTTATGTTAAAATTAACTTTACATGTTAGTTACAGGTAATTTCTAGCTAACGTAGAAAAAAAAAAAAAAAAAAAAAAAAAAAAAAAAAAAAAAAAAAAAAAAATTGGCCAGATGTATGAAATGAAAAATTCTTGCAAAGTCAACGATGGCTCCATTCTTAGTGATTTCAGGTTCTATCTTAAATGGTGTCTTTAGCTGGATGATAGGCATCAAAATTAATCCAATTGAATGTCATTAAAGAATATATCGTTTGAGTTTGTGTTGTTGTAATCAAAAGTTTAGGAATTCTTCCCTAAACTCAAGATTCATAATTTTATATTCTCGTAATGTTGGCTTTATGCAAAATTATAACACAATATTATTCCAGTTATTAAATGAAATAAATTCTTAAATTAATCCGAAATAGATTTTTCAAAGACAACAATGTATACGTACTTGCTAAACGAATACCACGCTGTCACAAAAAATTCAACAGCGCTGAAAAATGTGGAAACAACATCGAAAATTGGTCAGCTTTTTAAATAATATCTCGTTTGATGTTAGTATTGGCTTCACTGGGCAACATGAATTTGAGCTTCTATTAAAAGTGCAGGACATGCCATATAAAATTAATTATTTTACTTACTTATTTTTGTTATTCTATATTTGAATCAGTTTATGCAATAAGCAGATAGGTAACATAAAAATTAAGCGAGAATGTAAGCCAATGGTGTAACATACCAACCACCTTAACATGTAAATCAGGCTTGCCTATTTTATTTAGAATAATAGCTCGTGTTTGTATAAACATTACCAACATCAATGTCATATCAAAATCTCTTCGATGGTAACTGGCAAATTTAGAAAGAAAAAAAATCAACTGAATCTTACCTAAATCTCAATGATCTGGCATGTATGTTCTTTATGCTTTATTTCAGTGCTGCTTTGTTCTTCATCTTGATCTTTCGAACAAATAGAAAATGCTACATATCTCACTAATCCTTGAAATTTTTAAAAAAATACAAGAACACAATATGATTTATAATTTGTTGGTGACATGATATCTGTGCCATTAACGTAATTATTTGTTAGTTTTTGTTCCAATTTTTTATAAGAAAACTTTCTGTAAGAAAAAGTTACTTGTAGACGCCAAGAGCAAATTTGACTGACAAATGAGCGAGCTTTGACACAGTGATTTTATTCTGTAATATACAATTGTGTAACTTTCGAGATGACACACTTAGCGATTTCAATATTACGTAATTTAGGTTGCCCCAGAAACAAATGGCATAAAAACCATTGAGTTTTCATTGTGAAAGTCAAGGAGTTTATCATCTACTAGTGTTTTATTTAGATAATTTTAACTTGTAAATTTTTTGGTGAATTTGAATCAGTGATTTCAACAGGTGGAGCCCGAGAAAGATGTCATAGTCCCGTTTCAAGTGAGGGGTCTGCCTTCCCCTAAAAAGAAAACTAAGGCGGCGTCAATTGTCACCAAGAACAACGAGGAGAATGATGTGAAAAAGAGTGATCTTGTCAAGAATGGGAAAACGCAAGAGCTTAGGCTCTCCGAAGTTAAGGACAAGCTGTTAAAAAGTTCAAGGCTTGAAAAATTGAAGCAGGCGCTTAAAAAAGTCAACGAGAGCCAAGGACAGCTCAGGGAGGTCGAGGCTAAGAAGGAAGCCCTGCAAAACTCACCGACTTTCAAGAAGTTCACGAAAATTGAGATCGAAGTACCGACGAGCGTTGGGAAGAATTTTATGGATGAGACCAAAGTGGCATCTTCACCAAGCACGCTTAGGGCGGCGGTGTTCAAGTCGCCTTCAAAATACGCGCCGGGTAAAATGCCGTACATCTCGCCCAGAAAGCTTTTTGACAGCCCGCAGAAAAGCCCTCTCACTAGCCCGACTAAATCTCCAGCTTTCCAGACTTATTACAATCTCGCTTGTGCTGGAAAACCGACACTTGTCCTTCCTTACAAATACAAATTCTTAGCAGAAATATTTAGGTAAGTTTTTTTAAACTAATTTATTAACACTTCTAGTTGTATAATCCAATAGAAAAATAAACTTTAGGAAAAGTTCATTAAAATATCTTATGATTAATGGAAAAATGTGAAATGGCTTTGTTCATCCTGGACTATTGCTGGTTTTTCACGGGTTAGACCTATTCTACAATTTATATATATTCTATAATTTCCATTCCTGCCATCTTTAGCTGATTCCCGAACACCAGCGAAGTGTCAAACCAATTAACATAGTTTAGATTATTTGCAAATAAAATACCTGGGTTCAGACTTAGCTGACTGCCGTAATGACTGAGCCTGCTGATCCTTGCTGGTTCTTTCCGAACATATTCTACCGAGACTATATCCATTATGTTTAGAATCCAAAACCGTCAGTTTCAATGCGCTAAAAATCTCCAAAGTTATAGATTTTAGGTTTCTCCTTGCAAAAATCACTGCTTGCCTTCCTAGCAACAGGCAGTGATATTTTGCCGAATAGTCATGTTCAAAATACCCACTGGGTAAATGTTGTACATCTCACCAAGGGAAGCTTTTTGACGTTATTTTTATTTTATTTATTTTTGTGTATGATTAGAGCACTCGCTTGCTTTCTCTTTGGAAATGGACTCGCATCAACAAAAAGTGCCCCTTCACTGGCAACATCTCCATTTAAGACTATATCCTCGCTATCCTTTCTGCAGAATGTCTGCTGAGACTCTTATTTTAGTAGTATAACTCCTTCAAGAAACAGCACAAGAACATATTCTTCCACTCGTTACTCTGCTTCCCTGGAGTCGACATCAGCGATATTACCACTGGCAGACCCTCTGCAAAATATTCAGGTTCAACCAAAAGTCTACTAACATATAGGGTTGTTCACTTGCAGAAACCACGGAACTGGGTTACTAGTATACACTATCTTTGGATTTGTGGCCTTGGCAGATTCATTTACTCCAAAATCTCTCTCTCTCTCTCCCTCTCTCTCTCTCTCTCTCTCTTTCTTTCTTTCTTTCTTTCTTTCTTTCATGACTGCTCTCTTGCTTTCTCTTCTTTGCCAGATGAGGGGGTGGATTGTTTTGGTTATCCATTTTTCTGTTTGGTTTTTTTTTTATGTTGGTTTATCCTGGGACATTAGATGAACCTTAGTCACACTACATATAAAATATTGCTGCATATCAGACTAACCATGAATTTGAAGACTTGCCGATATTTGTTTTAACTGGTTAATAATAAGTGAGAATAGGCTTAGGACGATGACGGTAGATGATCAAACTTCACATTCATCACTTTTCGACTCCACACATCTTACTTAATTGATCTAAATTCTTAAAATTAAACAAATTGTTTATTTTATTTTCAGGTCAGTGGACACTGTTGTTTCTATAATGTTTAATAGAAAGGAGACAATATTTTTTGAAAAGCTCAAAGCTTCAGTTCAGCAGATGTCGAAAAAGTAAGTTTTTTTTAAATGCAGTGTAATTTTTTTTTTATTGTTTAAAATTTTTAAATAAATTCTTTTTTAGAAATTTGACGGAGAATATTTTAGGCCAGATAAAGAGCGTCCTTCCTAATTCCTATACGTTCAGAAGGGAGAAGAGGCACACTTTTTCGAACCAGGGGGAAAAATACGAACTAGTCATCAGCCCGATTTTAGGTATTTTGAAAGTTTTTATTCGTTCGAGCATTACAAATTTTTACACTTTTATTCCTCCCCCTTTTCAAAGATGGCAAAGACCACCTCGGACCGTCGCTTTTGCTCGAAAGACAGCGCGAGTTCTTCAAATCGTTGCTGGAGTTGGTTAAAGACCACCACGAAGTCTATTTACAGTCTTTAACTCCACCACTCACTGTTCCTAAGGACAAGTTGACCCGTTGGCATCCAGAGTTCAACCTCGACAACTGCCCGGACGTTCCTTCCGCAACGATGCCGCAGTGTCTAGATAGTGAGAAAATCTCTTCTGCGAAAGAAGTTTTAAGTAAGCTAATAATCCAGAAAGATTATTTTTATGGTTTTTATTATTGTTAGTATTATTTCGTTTTATTTTTAATTCTAGCAAGAGCTAGAGATCTGATAGGAATCAATACAAGAATGGACAAAGCGCTGGAAAGGCTGCGCGAGAAGAAAGACAAAGAAAGCGGCATAACGCCCGCCTCACAAGCTTTACCCGGTTTGGCGAACGCCTTGAAAGGAATACCAAAGTCTCTTTTAGAAAAGGTAACGGGAGATTTTGAATAAATATAAAAATGGGAAATACAATGTGCCAATTTGTAGGTGCGTGCGAGACAGGCGGCAAAAGCGGCCGAGTTCCTCACTAGATCTCCGGAGGAGACAAAGCGCAGGCTCGAGTTCACTCGTTTACCTGAGATGGCACGCATTATAAGGAATATGTTTGTCCTTGAGAGAAAGAATATCCTGTCCAAGTATACAGTTTTGGAAAAGATGCAAAACAGCTACAGAGAAAACCTGACAAACAGTGCGTATATTGTAACATTATTATTATTTATTTTTTAATCAATCATTTACCTTTATTTTTCTCTGTGAACAGAAGAGTTAGAAAGACATTTAGACCTGCTCAAGGAGTCAGTACCGGGTTGGGTCATGATGTACGATGTAGATGGCGAGCCGTACGTAAAATTAGCCAAAGACGCTGATATGTCCAGAGTTATGACACGCCTGGAAGAACTAATATCTGAGAACCGCCTTAATTTTTAAACATAAAAAAGCACAAAAGAACAAAAAAAAAAAAAAAAAAAAACTCAACTTATATTTTAACTTACTTTTAATGCTTTTTATACAGTCTTAAAAAAAATTTATACTTTGACTTATTGTTTAATAAATAATTTTAGCATTTTAAATTTTAATTAAAGTATTAAAAAAAATTTTATTATTTTTTTTATCATTATATTCTTACTCTTTATAAATAATTTTTAGATGTACACCAAGCAGAGTTTAAGACTAATTTTACCAGGCTGCTCTGGTATTAATTTATAAATAGTTAAATTAAAATAATATGCATTTTCTTCTTTGATTATTATTTATATTAAGTTTTTATCTTGTAATTACTTAAATAAAAAATATATGTATGAATTGTGGAACATATCTTGTTATTAATTCCCAATAGCTTTGACCAGAATTTATTTTTTCATTTTAAATCAAGTCCAGCCAGTTGCTGAGCGTAAGAAAGAATTAGCATTTTTTTAATATCTGGGGTAGGCTCTTAGATATGGTAGCAAAAGGAAAGTTCCAAGATATGGTTCCTGGGCCAAGGGATTATTTTCTCATTTTCTTACTGCCCTGAAAGTAATTGAAACATTTTGGATATGTCTTATATTGCAATTTCATAGACCATAATGATGAATATATTTATCTGTCATCTGTAGAGTTAGGTCAACCCTATCCTAACACTGTCATATACTCGAATATTTGCCTGTAACCATTGAAAAAGGATCAAGAAACAAGAATAATATCAAATGCAATCAACAAAAGAAAAATATTAACTGAAAGTGATATTTAGGTGTAGCCTAATGGGAGGGCATAATCCAACTTATTGTGCAAATTGTAGTAATCAGTACAGAAGTAGACAAAGTAAGTAAACAAAGCATTGTTTGCTGTTTTTTTTTTTTTTTTTTTTTTTTTTCTACGTTAGCTCGAAATTACCTGTAACTAACATAAAAAGTTAATTTTGACAAATAAATCAAGTGGTTCGTTAAATTTGTCCATCATTATATAGGACAAAATCGCCTTTAAAAGCTGACCAATTTTCATTGTTTCCACATTTTTCAGCACTTGAATTTTTTGTGACAGCGTGGTGTTCGTTTAGCAAGTACGATATACATTGTTGTCTTTGAAAAATCTATTTCGGATTAATTTAAGAACTTATTTAATTTAATAGCTGGAATAATATTGTGTTATAATTTTGCATAAAGCCAATATTACGAGAATATAAAATTATGAATCTTGAGTTTAGGGAAGAATTCCTTAACTTTCGATTACAACAACACAAACTCAAACGATATATTCTTTAATGACATTCAATTGGATTAATTTTGATGCCTATCATCCAGCTACAGACACCATTTAAGATAGAGCCTGAAATGAGCCAAAAAAAAAAACTAAGAAAGGAGCCATCGTTGACTTTGCAAGAATTTTTCATTTCATACAACTGGCCGATTTCCCCCCCTCTATGTTAGCAAGAAATTACCTGTAACTAACATGTAAAGTTAATTTTAACATAAATAA
>CM077110.1:19525099-19548220 GCA_039619505.1 Cimex hemipterus | reverse complement strand
TTAGTCATGACTAACTATATTATGACTAAATTAGTCATGCCTCGTATTTAATGTTAGTCATGACTAACTATATTATGACTAAATTAGTCATGCCTCGTATTTAATGTTAGCCATGACTAACTCATATTATGACTAAATTAGTCATGCCTCGTATTTAATGTTAGTCATGACTAACTATATTATGACTAAATTAGTCATGCCTCGTATTTAATGTTAGTCATGACTAATTCATATTATGACTAAATTAGTCATGCCTCGTATTTAATGTTAGTCATGACTAACTATATTATGACTAAATTAGTCATGCCTCGTATTTAATGTTAGTCATGACTAATTTAGCCATCAATCACATATCGTGACTAATGGCTAAATTAGTCACTTACTACCAATCATGACTAACGTTCTGAGTGATCAATCATTAATCATTAGACATGACTAACTTTTGCCCAACACTGTGTATATATTTATGAAGATCAGCCTGTAATTAGAGGTCGTAAGATGGATATTGCCAACTGTACGGTAGTTCTTGCAGATCTTTCGGACATTCTGGCCGTCTTCCACTTTTCCCTTCCATAGTAAAATACCGTAACTTTTTCTTTTTATGGAATCCAGAGACGGTAGAGCATGCTTCAAACAAAATCATCCAGAATTGATTGCCAGCTAGAAGTTTGCTTTTATAGTAGTAGTAGTGCATTATTCCATCAATTAATAACTTTTCAAGAATCCTGGCACGAGTAAGTGGCTAATAGGGTATTACTCGGGTCGTGATGGTGGTGAGAATACTAGGTGGCGGGGTTTGTGCTCCCGAGGCACGACAGCCTTCTGGCTTTTGTACCTTCCTTAGATTCTTACTTCAGTGCAATAGACTCAATCCTTCTATTCATTCACTTTCGCTGCTACGGTTTCATTCCATAGGTTTTTTTTCTGTATGCTAGGTTAAATCCACTTTTCCTTAAAATTCTCGTTATGTACTGTAATTTGAGATTTTGTTCTCATTTCCTGATGGTTTTTCTATAATTAGATCTTTGTTCCACCAAAGTACTGTTTTCTTTAAGTACTTGTGTGGATTGCTTAGATACTTGGGATTATTTTCTAGCAGGACGAATCTTACGAATTGCTTGAGAGGTTTACTTAGATCGGGGAATTTTTTTATGTTTATTGCATAGACTATCAGATTTTATGTTTTCGACTTTTTCTATATTTTAATTACTTTTTACTTAAGTGATTCAATATTTTTGCGGATAATTTTTTTTAATGTCTTAGTTTGCTTTCTTTGCTTAATATTTTACGTGGTGATTGATAGCTATCGTAAGCAGTGCAGGTTGTTTTTTTAATGTTTATTAACATTTACATGCTTAAAACAATTATAACGAAAAAAGTCTGAATAATAAAATTGATGTAAAAAACCTGTTAGGAGAAATCACCCAGTGGTCGTCAGTTTCCTTTAGAAGAAATAAATAATGACCACTTTTTCAAGTGCCTTCATCAGGAGGGGATCACGTGACCACCGGCGTCCCAGTCAACGTGGAGGGGTTGTCTGGGAATTGAGCTGACAGACCAGGGCATTGGGATATGTGGAAAGGGATCGGTAAAAGCTTTTGTGATAGGGCTTCACTTCTTTTGGAACAAAGAGAATATTAAGGGCTCGGTATAGGATGAGACTTGATACATAATAAGAAGGGTTAATTATTCTTCTTAGGATTTTTGATTAGAATCTTTGGATGCGTTAACGTCGGAATTGGCCAAGGAAGGATCAAATACTGCGTTTGTCGGGCCACAAGCATTATCATGAATATGCCTTAGGCATAAAAGATATCTTGTAGGAAGATCTTTACAAATCTACCATGTTTCTCAAGAATCATTTGAACTGTTATGTCTCAATTAACCGAAGGACTGTATTGTGTGGAAAAATAAAACATATATTCGAATCCGTATCCTCGATGAATAAGAAACAACACTGCCAGAAATCCATCCAACTCCACCCGGACGTGTGGTCATCAAGGCACTATCGGTTGGATCAGTGCCTGGGCAGAATATGATAGACATTCTCCAAAAATCACTTATTTCCACGTGCAACATTGACCGAATCGTTCTCCAGGACTTATCCAGACTCTCGTTTTATCAGTTTGCCCATACAGTTCGTTTTGGTTCGCAAATTTTCTACGGTTTTTCTGTAGTGAGAAAGCTTTCTAAGTTCACTTCAAAATTGCCACGTCTCAAAAAACATCGATCATGTTTCAAATGCCGGAACGACGTGGCATTTTAATGGTGGTTCTGGGATGTACTGTTGGTCGCCTAGAGCGATTTACAGTCCTTTTTACCTTTTTCTGGCCCTTGGAGCTGAAGGATCGAGACATTGAAATCAACCATGAACAACTTTGACCCCTCTTTTACTGGTAATCAGTAATTAATAACCATATAATTCGTCCTAGTGTCTCTCATCTGACAAATATTGCTATAAACATAAACAAAACGTGGGTGAAGGTCAAACACTAAAAATATCATAATTTATAGGAGATATTTTTGTAGGGGAGTGTGTTTATTATTTAGATGGTTAATTTATTTATTTATTTTTTTTTTTTGGTATCTGTTTATTTGTATCAACTCGAGTTCCGATGTGTATGTTTATTTGTTTCTTTTTATTTAGTAAGTGTATTTGCTTGTTTGTATGTTCATCCGTGAGGATGTCTGTGTTCTTTTTTTTGATTCGTTTGTGTTTTTATTTCGACTGAACAACTGTATAAAACAAAATAATTAAAAATAAAACAAATAAGTGAATGTACAATACATAGTGAAATCTTGAAAGTTTGGATGTTTTAATATTTCTTTTGAAGTTTGTACCTCTTGGCAATGGAACCTCATTTTATGTTATTGTAAATATACACATGGGAATTTTTGTAGAATTTTAGCTTGAATTCACTTGAGTAATTATAATCGTTTGAACATATTTTTAATTTCTTAAGATGAACGTCGTAAACTTTTATTCATATTAATTTATAATGACATAACACTTAACATTAAGTCGGTTCAATTCTCCTTGACGTTTAAGACTTAGCTGCTATTATTTATACCAGAGTCGTTAACCTCGTCTTGTTAAGAGTTAACGGGTTTTCGAGGTAAGCTTATTAAAGATTTGCATATTATTTTAGCCTGGAAAGATAAATTCAACCACGATCTCTCGAGATCATTACCACCGTTAAGGCCGTTGAAAAAGAATCAAAAAGAGTACAAATTTTGCCTCTCTTTCATTCCTTTTGTTTGTCTGTGTCTCTTCACGCTATCATTCTCTCTATCTATCCCTCAGACGAAAGAGCTATTTTGGTTCTTTTTTTCTATCGTCATAATGTACAAAAAAAAACAAAAAAACTTATGTTGTCTAAAAGTACTTATAATGTGTAGTGATTAGCGGTCTGGTGTGATGTAGGTTTGTAAATCCCAGGCCCTGAAGATGATCTCAATAAAGATCGAAACGTGGCACGATAAAAAAAAACAAAAATGTTTTTCTGAAACCTACATCACACCAGACCGCATCCCACCATTTCCAACTAGTAGTTATAATGATCAAACTTTTTGAAATATGGTAACGACCAAGGTGAAGAAAGCTCAAAAGTTAGGCATTTGGTTTAAAATGCAGAAAAACGGGGAGAATCTATTTGTCGGTACGAGAAATACGCTATCAACTTTGATACTGACACATCTAGTTCGCCAGTTATAGTTGACAGCAACGGTCTAAGAACAAACAATAATGCATATCCGCATAATTAATTTTCTTTCAAGTTATGGTATATATTGGTATGTATCGTACCTATTTTCCCAGGTTTTGCAAGTCAGACCGTTTAAATCATTAGCCGTTTTGACATGGATACGTCTTACGGCTGGGGGTCAGTTCGAAAGATTAACACGGAAAACGTTACCACATGCGTGTGTGCACTGTTTACCAAGGTTACGCGAGAACGAATTGGTGGGCAGGTGTTTTTAAAGTCGCGACGGGATTAATTCTTATGACGCGACGCGATTGAGTCTTATGACGCGACGCGATTGACGCCTGTGACGCGGCGACGCGATTGTCGGGAGAGAGAGAGGGGAGAGAGAGAGAGAGAGAGAGAGAGTGTGATTTATTCATTCACGTAAAGTTAGGTCTCTTCTTTTTTTTAACTTTTTAAACTTTTCTTACAATTAATGCGTGAGAGACAGGGTGAAAAGTGAGGAGAGAAAGACGAACAAATAGAAAGAAAGAAGGAGAGAGCGTAGAATGAGGGAGAGAGAGAGAGAGAGAGAGAGAGAGAGAGAGAGAGAGAGAGAGAGACAAAAGGAGGGAGACAGACTGATAGATTGAGAATGATAGTGATTGTGGGAGATTTTGTAAAATCAGCACTGATCTACCGACCGACACAAAAAGTGGTTACAATGAATAGAAGTGAACATATTTTATCCTTATAATTTTACAATCAAAAATTAAACGTGGAAAAAAAATATGCGAAATATTAAAAAAAAAAATTTGTTCACTGACTTTCAGATGCTACGCTACAATTTAAATTCCCCATCCACTCATAATTGGATCATATTGAAAAATATCGATTGTATTAGAATATTTGATCAGATCTTTGTGAAAATTCACGGTTTGGAGGCTGACTCACCATTTGGTTGATGTGCGCCCATGGTTCCAAGTTGGTGCAGATGACGCCCCAGGACAGAAGAGAGTAGAGGACCAGTGCCAGGAAGAATATGAAAGAAAGGGACACAAACTTGTACTTGCAGGCGAGACCCGGAAGCCGACGGAGGATCATTTCCGGGCCAGTTTCTCGGAGGAAAGCTTGAAAAGCTCGCCCTGTTGTGTCTGTTGATGTCGGGTTTCGAGGGAGGTTTTGACCTCGGGAGGCGACGGGAGGGTTGATTATTGATTTGTCCTAGCCGAGTCCGTCTTCGCAATGGTTTCAGGCACTTGTACAAATGTTGCGCACCATGGTGGTGAAACTTTTAAAAAACGACGACCTCTCGACACGGCTGTACGATATTTCATAAAAGTACCTTTCGCACTTACTCCACACTTTTTTGATAAATGAGCTCAGTGTGATCCTTTTTATAATTGATTTTAATCGAAAAGGATTATGCGAGTGTGAAAACGGGACAGACAAACGGTGAAAATATAGTAAATAAATATTAAAAAGAACGATACAGGATTGAAAAAATTGGGAGAAGAGAGGACAGGTCAAACAGAGACAGGGAGTAGTACACGGAGTGAACGACAAATAATAGAAAGAATAAATATGAGGTGAAACACAAATTGAGAAAAGAGAGATTGACAGAACCTTTACTAAGTGCGCGACCTCAAGTATGCAGATGTAACAAAAAGAAAGACATAAATTCACTATAACAAAGATATGAATAAGGCTACACAGAGAAAGGACGAGAAAGTGAGTGGGAAAGAGAAAAATAAAGAGATAGAAAAAGAGAAATAAATAGAAATAGAGATAGCTATATGGATAGATAGATAGATGATGATGATGGTGGTGGTGATCTAAGGAGACGTGTGCTAAATATCGAGGAAGACAGATTCCAAGTATAAATGGAAGAGGAGAGAAAGACATAAAAACAACAAGCGAAAGTTTGACAGACGAAGGCAAAAATAAATATTAAAAACAGCAAATGGAACATAGAGAAATTTATAGATGCATATAGTAACATTGCACTACAGGTCAATTCGATCAAAATTCCAAAGGTCAAAACAGTAAGAAAAGGGCATCTAATAACCGGAACATGGATATCCATGTTTGATAGAACTGTTCTCTTGTTGAAAAATAATTAACTTTCCGAGCCTTAAAAGTCATAATCTTGAGGAGTCCAAGCCTCAAGATAACCAGAAAAGTGAGGGTTTAATAATTGTCACGGGTAAAATTAGTTTAGAAATATTTTATTGGAGGAAAAAGGCTAAATTAGTATCTATAAACTTCTCCCGAGTTGCCAGCCCAGTTATGTCACTAGCCCTCTTATAAAATTTTGGGCCCCAGGACATGAAAAATTCAGCTCATTAGGCGATTATTGTCGTGTGATTGTGATTGTCATCTGGGCCAGATCCAGAGAGTACGAGGTAAACTTCCCAATCAAGCTTAATTTTCACCTTCATCATTCTGGCTGTATCAGGTCTTTTTATTGTCCTGGTGAAATATTACATCTTTTATATATACGAGATCAAATTGTTTCTGGGCCAGGGGCAAGATATACTTGCTGTAAGTGCCTTGAGTAAGTTTCTGCGGTGATGGTCTAGTCAAGGAGGTACACACAAATTGTACTCACTAGAAAATAATATATTTTTGGCTAAACGTCAAGATTCTTGGGTATTCAATGCTAAATGAGCCTTCCACGAGACATATTAGTCTCCAGAGCCTAAAGCTGTAAGAAAAGGTGCATTTTATCTGACAGAAGATTTGAATCTCTTTAGATAAATTTTCTTTCTAGAAAATATTAGTCTAGCTTGGCTATAAAAGTGAAAAATTTAAAGTTAAATTAATAGTCCATGGAACTGATTGGAAAATAGATAAAAAGGATTTCATCAACCAGAAGATTTGATGTTATTAGCAAAAAATACCCTTGCTTAAAACTATTAGCTTCTTGGGCTATAAAAGTCAAAATCCTTGGTTAAGAAAGGTAATTTGTAGCAAAATTAGTGCCCTATGAGAAATTAAGGTTCCAAAGGTTAAAAGAGTTACAAAAAAGGATTTTAACTACTATAAGTCTGAATGTCCGATGCTAATAATCGTCCTTGCTGAAAAGTGCGAGCTTATCTATACTATAAAAGTCAAAATTCTGCGTATCCATAGCTTAGTTCTCCATGGAACAGTTTGAAATAAAGGATGTTATGTACGCGAAACCTGGAGGTTTTTAGCTAAAATTGTTTTTATGTAAAATATCCTAGCTTTCCTAGACTATAAAATCCTAAATCCTTGTTATTTGCGGTAAATTTATATTTAAGTTAGCACTCCATTAAACATAATGGATTCTAAAGATCCTAGGAGTACAACTGACTTCTCAACTTTCTTGGAAACCACACTTCTGGGAGAGATCACGTTCGGCCAAGTTTGCCCTCAATTATGTTTGGAGAGAAGCAATGATGCAACCCCAGATCCTGCTAAAGGCTAAGCTGCATATCTTTAACGCGGTCTCGCGCTCAATTCTGTGCTGTGCTGCACAAGTATGGGGATCAGAGGAATTTGTGGAGGTGGAGAGGGTGCTATGGTTCTTCATACGAAAACTGTTCAGTCTTCCAAACTACACTACAGTTTACATACTTCACATTGAAACCGGCCTTCACTCAGTCTTTTTATTCACGTTGATTTTGAATGGTCGTTATCTGGTTAAGGTGCTCCGAATGGACCAGTCCAGATTCCCCGTATGGTGGGTGAAGAGATCGTCAGGCTGGGGATATCTTGGGCTGCTGCCTGGGGTAGACTGGCGGACAGGGTGGGAGTGGATTTGTCCTTTTTGCAACCCGAGAGTAAGGTTCTCTCTCTTCAAAAACAGTCAATTATTAGTCGACTGAAAGGTCGTTTTATGGTGATCAACATAGAGAGAGTGCAGGCTTCCCGTCGATACCATATATGTAGGATGCTGGATCACGGAGTCAGATGTGCCAGCTTGGTTGGGGACCAAAAGCCAAATAAGAAAATTACGGATATACGTTGGGTCTTAAAACTGAGGGGAGAATTGCTGAACCTGCGACATAAGCCGTATGACCTCCTCACCCAACAGGAGTGTGAATTATGTAATTACCGGGTAAAGGAAGACATATAACACTTTGTTCCAGAATGCCCCACTCTGTCCCTCTACCGATTATCTGCGTTCGGCGAAAGAACCATTTCAATGGACAGATGCATCAAATTGCTCAACGGACCAGATTGGACAGACTTGGTGAATTATGCTAAAGCGGCCTGAGCCTATCGAAGGCTAATAGTAAACGAATTTAATTAGTAATTATTTTCTCTTTTCCTCCCTTTTTATTTTTTTTGCCCTCACTCTTTCCCTTGAATTTGGTGTTTCCGTTTCTCCGGTCTCAGCTCCGCTCGTTGATTTTTAATTCCAGGTTTTGTGTCCTTTTAAGTTGCTATTTTGTTATAGATGTTACACTTAGCATGGACTTTGTTTAATGCATTTGTACGTTTATTTTGTCAATAATTAATCCAAGCTCTGGCAGACTTGCCGTATTAAGTTTATTTTCTTGTTTGAATTATATGCATTTTTTTCTTCTTGTGTGCAATAAACTTATTATTATTATTCTAAAGATGACACCAGTAGAAAAAATGGATTCCACCAGAATCATTGTTATATCAGCAGAAAAGGTCCTTGCTGGAAAATATTATCTTATAAAACTCAAAATCCTGGGTATTCAAAAGTAGTGTAGTCTTCTATAGAAGACATTGGATTCAGAAGAGTTAATTTGAGTTGATTTTATCAACCAGGAACTTTTAATATTCTTAGCTGAAACCGCTCTTTCTGGAGAACCCAACATTTCCTAGGCTATGATAGAGAAAATCCTGAGCAGCTAAAACTAATTTAGCCTTTTGTAGAACAAACTGGATTCAAGCATCTGAAACAGTTACAACAAAAAGATTTTATTTACCAAAAGGCATGGAATGGAATGGTAGCATAGCAATAGTAACCAAGACCATAGATGACTATAATTAATTGACATTATTTTTATTCGGAAACCTGTTTAAATGGTTGTAGACAAGCATTTGAATGAGTATGACGGTGGCAGGGTCACAACATAATTAGAAGAAGGATACAGCCAGCGCGAGTCATCAGGAGACTTATTGCAAATGGTTAGGTTAGGTTAGGGTGGCAAAGGTACTAGGAGGTGGGGTTTGTGTGCCCCAGGCGCTGCAGCCTTCTGGCTTATTGTACCTTCCTAGTTCTTTAGTTTAGTCAATAGTTTCGATCCTTTTTCTCTGGAGTATCAAGTCATTGACTGTTATTGCTTCAATGTGGTTCTCTGAGTCGCTTTTGTGCGTCAGATTGAACCTCCATTGAGCCGTTGCTCCGCATTCGAAGATGATATGAGTGGCTGTTTCCTCCTCCTCATTACATAGTCTGCAAATTGGATCACCATTATATATGCCCATGTTTTGTAGATGTTTTCTCAGATGCCAGTGGCCGGTTAGTAGTCCTACCACACCTCTGAGATTTGCCCTCTCTAATTGTAGCAGTGTTTTTGCCAGTTTTGATGAGGGTTGTTTTGTCACGGGTTTACTGTGTCTAGCACTGCTAGAGTTTATCCATTTTTCTCTTTGTTTTATTTGGATCCATTCTGCGATGGAGGATTCTACGTTTGTTTTGGATATCCCAAGGATAAGCTCGGGGCCTATGTATGGTCTTGCGGATCCTCCTCTGGCCAGTCTGTCTGCTTCTTCATTACCCAAAATTCCCCTGTGCCCTGGCACCCAGGATACCGTTACCTTGTTGTGTTTCCCAGGTTTTGGAGATTTTGGACTAATTTTGATGTAATCCTTGTACATGCCAGCGCTTTGATTGCTGCTTGGCTGTCTGATCTTATGAGGATATTTTTGTCAGTAATTGTGTAACCTCTTTTAAGATTTTCCAGGGCACAAGCATTGTAGCATGTATTTCTGCTTGAAAGACCGAGGTGTACTTCACTAATGAGTTTGATTGCTCATATTTGGGGCTTGTGCAGAAAACACCCGAGTCATCCGTATACCATATCATTGCATCCGATGTTCTCCTGTTTTCTTCCTCTCTTTTGTAGTCTGTTGAGATTTTGTAGGAGGTTGTGAAGATTGTTTCCGGGACCATGGAGTCAGTCCCCATTTCTAGTAATGGGTGTCTGATTTTGTTAATTATGGTCGTGTGCCCGAATTGTTTGGTTCCTTTCCAATTTAATTGTTTTTGGAGCCTGAATGAGCTTTTACTAGCCTCTCCCTATATGAATATTTCTGGTGGAGGTAGATTTAGCAGGGTATCTAATGCATTTGTAGGGGTTGTTTTCATCGCCCCTGTGATACATAGGTTTGCTAGTCTTTGTAAGCTGCCTAATGTTCGGGTAGCTACTTTTTGTTGAGCTTTGTTCCACCAGATTAATGATCCATAGGTTATTCTGGGTCTTATTACAGCCGTGTATATCCAGTAGGCCATTTTCGGTTTCATTCCCCAGGATTTGCTTAAGGCTCTTCTTGTGGTTATTAGCGATTATTTAATATGTGATTACATTATTTAATCTAAATGTGTGTTGTCTGAAAATATACTAGTTTTCCTAGGCTATAAAAGTCAAAATCTTTGGTATTTATGGTAAATTCGAAGCTAAGTTACTACTCCATAGAGCATATTTGATTTAAAAGATGACACTAGTTAGAAAAAGAGGATAGCTTCCAACAGAGGCATTGTTATCTCAGCAAGAAAGTTCCTTGCTCGAAAATATTATCTTATAAAAATCAAAATCCTGGATATTAAAAAGTAATATAGTCTTCTATTGAACGTATTGTATTCGGAAGAGTTAACTTGAGAGGATTTTAGCTCACAGAAGCTTTGAGTATCTGTAGCTAAAATTGTTCTTTCTGAATAACACGACATTTCGTAGGCTATAAAAGAGAAAATCCTGAGTAGTTAAAACTTAATTAGTCTTCTATAGAACAGATTGTTTTCAAAAATCTAAAACAGTTAGAATAAGAGGATTTTACTCAAAAATTGTCCTATCTGGAAAATATTATCTTTTCTAAGGTGTAAAATTTCTAATCAAAGATATTTTAAAATGATTGGGCAAATTAAATTTTCTCCGATCGGACGGAAAGGTAAAAATAGATATGGTTTCTAAACAACCGGATGGCTAAGGGGACAACAGACACATGAGCAGTTCGGGACCAGACACGCTCGACGGATCGGTGTGCTTCTCAATTCCCTTCTAACAGACCGCCGGCCGAACTGTCGCAGAGGCCATGAAGACATTAAATACTGGTAAGTCGTACAATTGAAAAAAAATTATAAAAACAAAAACAGACCTCCTAACTATGTGGATTTTATGTAAATCGTTTTATATAAGTCGTCTATGCGCACCTTCTACGTTAAATTTATTAGTATTTAAATGGCCTCAAAACAAATTGAAATGGTTTTTGTATGTACTTTTTATCGATCAGACTTGGTTAATAAGACAAAATATATATATGACAAAATGACCAAGAGTAGAAGGGATTTTTAAAGTATAAATCAATAAGTTAATTCGAACTTAAATATAATTTTCGTATACAAAATCTAGCAGGGTTGTAATAATCCACCTGGGTTAACGATTTTGAAAGTCTGCTCAATTTTTGACATATGGATTGTTAAAAACTCGTTTTGCTTTTTACTACTATTTCGGCTTGCATAAAAGCCAACGGCTTAGAACGAGACCAAAGAGGAATAAATAAATTAAATAAGGCCTTAAGGAAACCCATTCCTGTTTTTCCTGTTTTCTCCCGAGACACGAGACGAAAATAAACTCGGCTGTGCGAACCCAACCGCTTTCTATTCCAGGCAAACTTTACTGACTTCGACTTTTCGAGACAAGTGACGAGCGTTTGTTTTTGTGGTTTCTTTGTGGATTTAAACAACAATAGTTCAATTTGTAAACAGATAGATCAGAGGGTAAAGGGACAAAAATATTCAGAAAGGATTGGCATAACAAACAATAATATTTTAGAACTGAATTCAATAAAATGATCCCCTGTTCCGATTTTTGAATGAAATGGACGGTTTTATGGTATATTGTACTTCATTTTATGATCCTTTTTGTGTATATTGAGTGTGTATTTATTAGAGTGAACGTGTTTGACCTATAGTTAGATTCGTCGATATATTATGGGAGGATTTTACCTCGATTTCCTTCCCTTTGAAGAAAGCTGGTTTGCACATTGGCCAGGAAGTTCACATCCTTTTTCGTTCTTAATTGCACCTTTCCTTCCATGACCCAATAACGTCAGCAGGAAGGGCCGGCAAGGACGACTTCTTATGCAAATACAGGACACCCGCCGGCGCCGGTTTTTGTACGAGACCGGCTAGGCTGTTTTCACCCGGTCTGGACATTTAAACTTTTTATTTTTATAATCCAGAAAGGCCTTGAATCGGTTTTGAAAGAATCGAAAATGTAGATGATTTTTTCTTGGTCAATTTGAAAATGCGGCCTTGGGCTGACTCAGTCAATTCCCCAAATTATTTCATTTTGCTACGCGCGCAAACTTACCGCCATTCGAATAACAAACTTCCTGTTCAGATTGTGCAAACGAAGAAGAAGAAGAAGAAGAAGAGAGAGAGAGAGAGAGCGAAATAAGAAATGTAACAAAACGTACTTTTAGATTTTAGAAAAATAGTCTTACCAACATTAACGTTTGAAGGCCTTTCACCCAAAACTCACCACCTTGGATGTTAAACAGGGTTTTTGGTGAAAATCATATGTCGAAATGATAGAATATCGGTCTAAACGTGTATATTTTTAACTTTTATTTATTTTAACTTAGCTTTCTTTACAAAAAAAAATATTTCCATTTAAGTGACAAAACCTTAATTTTATCGATCCGGACTAATTAAGGCGAGATCAACATATTGGGCGATTTGTAAGTGAACGGATTGCGGAATTGATTTCAGCAATGCCAAATTTTATCACAACGAATAAAACAAGTTTTCAGCCGGCCTCAACTATTATCTAACAAAACATTTTGTTAATTGTTAATGGGGGGGTTTCTTTTTTACATTTGCAACGTCTGCAATCAGCACGCTCAAGGATTTCGATTGCACTCGACACAACTGACACAAACACAACGTTACAGTCAGATAAATATGTAGTAATCTGTATGGTCTGCCAAGATCTGATTTGTAGTAGAAGGAAAACCGATAAGACTGAATGAACCGTACACAGAAGGCTTTTTTTCGTTAAAATGATTAGTTATACAAACAACGACAATATAATACGATAAAACGAACAATTTTACATACATCATATAATATTTTTTAACTTCCTATTCATCAATAGACATAAAGTTGTATATGTATAATAAATAATTATATAAATAACTTGTTATTTTATTAAAAGAAACATAATGGTTAGTTTTTCTGATATATACATATAATCACAAAAGTGATCGCAACGGTACAAGGAATTAAGATAACACTAACTCTCTAGATTGATTTTTTAACAATATTTATTTCTGACAAATAAAGAAATAAAGGGCCACGTGCCACTTTTTTCCCCTTAAATGCCAATGCACACCAAATTAGATGAAAGATGCCATAAGAAAATCTGTATGTTGTATTATAGATTTTTTAAAAATTATTTTATTCATTACCGCAATAACTATTCTTTCTACCAAATACAGGATGTTGCACAACTGTTACACAAGAATCGGTAGTGCTGCGTGGACAAATTTGAGCGCGGAGCGATTTTTGGGCCGACCTCGCTGAAGGGGACAACAAACCGTTTTTTAACTGTCTAAAAGTAAATTTTCCTTTATAATCACCCTCCTTTTGCCTAAGTACAAAAATGGAGAAAGCGCGGGGAAAGTAGTACCGAAAGTTTTAAAATATCGTAGGATTTAGGTCACCAGCCCTGTCACCCTGAAGGGCTATCCTACTAGTCAGTCATTCGCCGATCACGAGATTATTTGCACATATTGTTAAGGAAGACACCGAAAAAGACATATCAATATGGGGAATAGGTAAATAAATATAATAATTATTCAGATATCGTGAGATGCGGTCTGGTGTGATGTAGGTATCAGAAAAACATTTTCTTTATCGTGCCAACGATTCGATCTTTTATTGAGATCATCTTCAGGGCCTGGGATTTACAAACATAATTTACATTTAGAAAATACATATAGAATTTGGAAAAGTGAATTTATACAATGCAAAAATTATATTTTATATTCTATCAAAGTATTTCTACTCACTCAAAGTGATTGTCTTCTGTGTAATTGTGCCATGTCGTGTTGAGACTGGCCTGAAGATGATCTTAATAAAAGTCGAAACGTTGGCATGATAAAGAAAATGTTTTTCTGATACCTACATCACACCAGACCGCATCTCACGATATTTGAATAATTATCCGTTCACGGTCACTAATCTCTACACATAAATATAATATATAATAATAAACATATCGTTTTCACCGATTAAGAATAGGCCATGTGAGGTTGCCGTATAGACCTTACGTTTAAGTAAAAGCTCGCCTGTCTGACAAATCGAGCATCCTTTTTATTGGCCACATGATATGTTGCACATTGAAGTGTCATTCCTTGATTCCATAAAAGGGGGATAGGAATATCACCCGATGTGAGAACTGTCTTGAGCGAGTCAACGAAACCCTCTTCTGATTCTTCATGGAAATATCTAATTTTGTGTTCTTTTGTTGGATATTGAGATATGTGACGGAATAGTAGTACTCCAAAGACCTTCAATTAAAATATGAAATTTGCGGTAACGGGAGCCGATCGTGGACAAAAGGTATTTTTGGTCCGTATGCGTATTTCGCTAGCTTGAAACATTTTTCGTAGGAATGGACTGGGCAGTTTGAATGCAGCGGATGTTGGCTTGTTTGGCGCTACACTTCCAATTCACAAGTCCATACCGCTTAATTCCAGTATTGTGAGATGTTGAAGGTTTTCGAGAGGAAACGACAGGGTCAGAGTTAAGAAGATCGCTGATGTCTACAAAGGTCAGGTTTGAGTTTGGGATAAGATCTCAGCTAAGTTACAGGTGGTAAAGTGTGAGGATCAGAACGGATAGGGGATAATGCAGAGAGGGCATTGCTTTCAATGACTCCGAAAAACCGGTCAGTGAGATGACTTTGGTGAATGAGATAGGAGTAGGTTGAGGAGATCCTAGAGCAGGACTACCCTCATTCGAACAATACTAACAAAATACTAGGTATAAGGTAAGCAAAAATTGTATAAAGAAACGGATCTCTTTCAGCCGGCAAGATTTGAGGAAAATTAGACGCCTCTTTGTCGGCCACTGCTTTCTTAACTACAAGTTAAACAGTGGTTGAGGTTGGTGGCAGGTGCCTGATGTATGATATTTCTGATTGCACTCGTTTAATGCACAATCCAGGGAAAGCCGTGATGGATGTGGATGGTGACCTGATATGCAAGTCTGCTGTCCACCATCATTTTTGCTTGATATCTAAGCATGTAATGTGTAATATCTTAAGCAGTGCAGTGGAATGCCTGACTATCACATGGTCCGTAATTATTATTCAGTTCAAGGCTTCGATACCTTTAATGTTCGATAGTAATTGGCAATTGATTGATTCTGCAATAATTAGATGACATTAAATGTGATTTAGAAAATGCATTTCCCTCATTAGGCTTATATTTGCAATAACCGTCCTCTAAGGTTAACGCCTTTTGTCATTAGTCAGATAAACATGTTTATACAAGTTTGCAGTTCACATCACTTAAGAACGGGACATATCAAGCAAGGTTCAAATTTAAACAGAATCTTTAACTACTCGGTTTTATCCTACCTCAAAAAGGGCCCTAATGAATTGGAAATCGTTATACAACTGTCGACAAAGAGGGGACGGTTCACCTGACTCGCAAATGGCTAGGTTTGGAAAGAAAGCTATAAAGGACTGTTATTCTAATCTGGGCGCCGAGCCAGGAAAAAACAACTAGAAGGACTAGAGATCCTGTAGGACGACAAGAACTGGAATCTTGTTTCGTCGCCAGCCTTCCACGTTGGCCAGTCAATCGAGCCATTCGACTCAACAATAAATATGCTGGGTGTATTTTTTAATTTATTTTTCGTTTTCGATAAAATGTGCTTCGTAAGCCATCACTTACACAACAGAAGTTCGGTTTAACAATGCTTTATGCCATGAACCAGACGAAAATTTCAATATTGTGAACTGCCAAAACGTTTGTGGTAGATGGGAAAAAACGCTGAGAATATAGAACCAATATACCTCAAGCTGTATTTTTGGGAAGAAACAATATTTTTGAACAAATTGACGAAACTATTGAATGCTATAAAGAGTGTTTTCCTGGCAATCCACGCATGATTACTGATAAGTGACTCAAATGCGTTTCTATGTCGTGTGAAAATTGGAAATATGCATTTAATAGGTAGAAATCTGATCGTCGCTTCTTGATCTGCTAGCATATGAGGTGGGCCAATTGCAATTTACTTAGCTTGAGAATGTCGAGCTGGTCACTAGTGATCACGGTTGCTCCTGCAGTTGTCCAGTTGTTTTAGCCGAAACCTGTTATGTTACCTTTAAAAGTCCAGGTCTCTTGGATAGTATATGTATCTATACTATCCTCGCAGAATTTTTGAGCCAGCTCATTCATTAATAATTTTCCGTGGTGTGCGTTGTGCTCGATGATTTCTTTACTCCTTCCCTTAATCCGTACGACTTATTACTATTTCGGCTTTTCTGCACACCGGGCACTCTTTATCTATGACGCTGTGTTCTACATTCAGTTTGGCTCTTAAACAGTTTGCGCACTTTGGCAAGTCTGTCTTTTGTCGGATATTCTTTACAATTGTGTTTTCCGACGCAGTGTGAGCATGTGCTCGGATTCGCAGTTTGCCGAGATATGTCCATAGACTGGGCACGTTAGCATCTGGCAACGTGTACGGATGTTCGGAGTAACTTCGACTATCCAGTTGGTTGAGTTTTTGTCTCTTCTGCCTATCTCGAAAAGACAAAATGTTCACAATGTTCACTATCCTTGTTCAATTTTTCCCAGTTGTAATGCCAAAACGATTTCTGTAAAGTTACTTTGTCCATGTCGTTGTGCACATCAAAAATAATTATTCTTGGCCTTCTTCCTTTGGTAACGATATTTCCCAACCTGCTTTTTACAGCGGTTCACTATTTGTTAACTTATCTGCCTCTTCTTTGGAGTATGGCGTGTATGGCTAATCCGTTATTCCTGATTTTTCCTGGTGTATGTAATTTTTACGGGTTTTTCCATATTTCCAACGATTTTTGATATTTCACATTTTGATTTTTCAAAGGGTTCTTCACTTTCCGTGCCATTTGGTGTAGCTAGGGTGACGATTCCTGACGGTTTTATGTGGTGAACTGATTCCGCATTTCGCTTAACAATTTCAGAGGAGTTGATTTTATTTTCATTTTGGATAGATTGGTTATTTCTGTTTTTATTCTTTTCTAGGAAATATGTAAAGCTTTTCACTTCTCCTTTCAGTTCATCATTTTCCGCAGTGAGTGCATTTGCGTTCTCTATTAGGTCAAAGCTGGCCTGATGTACTTGGGTAAAAGTTGATTCGCTGATCGTAAACTTAACTTGGAGCTCGATGATTAAGACGATTGGGCGTGCTGGGAGTTTTCTTAATCATTTTTTCCCTTTTTTCTTTCCATTCTTTCATCACGATGTGCTTCCGATTCTCTTTCATTTCTTGTTTCTGTTCCGGATGGGCTGACATCAGTTTGTTTTGCGTCTGCTGTATACTATTTCGCTTTGGTGCGGTTTTCTTTCCTTTGGGTCGTGATGGGGTTCTAATCCTGCTATGATGGTGCAATGTGTGTAGTCTTATTGCTAAAAATGTGTTAACTAAACTTAACATAACATGCACTAATTATGCAAAGAGTAGAATTCTCATTAAGATAGGTTTAAAATTTTAACAGGGAAGTTAGCTAATTAATTGAAAAATTAGTCATTTCGCAAGATTCACGGAACGAACGATGCTTATACTTTCGTAAACTTCCTCTTTCCTATAATTTTGATCAATCTGTCCTTGCTGAGGACCGACGCGTTTGGGCTGGTTAGGGAGGAGGTGCGTTATCTCTCATCTTGAGAATGAAAACGTCCGATAAAGCCGAAGGGCTAGGTGCAGCTGTTAAAAATCTTCAAAACTTAAGGGCTAACGAGTTTACAGAAACGGACTAAGAACAAACAAGAATGGATATCGGTATAATTAATTTTCTTTCGAATTATGTAATGTTGTTGTTATGTATCGAACCTATTTTCCCTGGTTTCGCAAGTCAGACCGTTCAAATCATTAGCCGTTTTTAGTGATCGGTGCGCTGTTTGCTCTACCTCGTCCTTTTGGAAATTTGCAGTGAGAAATGAGAGAAAAGAGAGAGAGAAAAAATGATGATGAACGTTTTATTTATCAATCACACAAGATTTGGTCTCAAGGACCATTCTTACATCTAATGTGAAATACAATAGTTTCTAACTTTATCTTATATCTAATGGATTAATTACATGAAATAACTTTAATGGTCAATATATTTCGCCTATTCGTTTGACATTGAACTTAACTTAAATTTGCTTTTTGAAATAGATATCTCAATTTACGTAATAATTGAGCAATGAAAGGGCAAATTACTAATAAAATAAGTGAACAAACATAGTATTCAATACAACGCAGTACAAACAATGACTTGTAAAACACCAATATAAATCAACAAATAAAACCTTACTCACTAAATTGTAATATAAAAAAAAAAAAAAAAAAAAAAAAAAAAAAAGAAGTTAAATTTAAGAGATCGATCATAATTAGATAACAGGTAGTTTTTAAGACGAATCTGGAAATCTTTGATATTTTTACATCGTTTTATGTCTGGAGGTATTCTCGAAAACGTTATTGCACCTTTTACTGAGAATAGCCTATTAAAAGTTTTGGTTTTATGCTTAATTACACGCAGACGATAGTTTGCAAACCTAGTATCTCTGTCATGAATCTGAAACATGTAAATAAATTTCACATATAGATATTTCGGCTTTTGAACTTTTAGAATGTTGAAAACTTTATATGAGAGCTTGAAATCGATTAAATCGTTAATTTTGAGAAATTTGAGTTACGAAAACTTGTTATGTATACAACTGTCATTTTTCAAGTTCAGGATATATCTGATACACATGTTTAAACCTACTTGCAATTTTTTGATTGTGTACGATTTAAGTCGCACATAGCTATAGGTTATGGGCGGAAAGATTAGAGTTGATACAAGTTGTTTTTTGATATTAACGTTGTATTTTGCAAAACTTAACAATTTATTAAATCTATGTAAGTGTATTTGAGTGTATGTGAGTATATTTGATTTTTGATTTTTAACACCTGCGTATCCCATGATAGATTCTTGGTAAGCATTAAACCCAGAGATTTTACATTTTCTTCATATTTTAAGAAGATGTTATAAATTTTTATTTTATTTACACTATCAAGGTTCTGTTTTTCTAATAATTTATTATGACCAAAAATTATTGCTTTGCATTTTGTTGGTTTTAATACTAACATATGGTTATTACTCCACACAGAGGGAGAATAATCCAGAAAGGCCTTGAATCGGTTTTGAAAAAATCGAAAATCTATACGATTTTTTCTTGGTCAATTTCAAAATGCGGCGTTCGGGAGTCAATTTCCAAAATTACTTCATTTTGCTACTCGCACAAACTTACCGCCATTCGAATAACAAACTTCCTGTTCAAATTGTGCAAACGAAGAAGAAGAAGAGGAGAGAGAGAGAGAGAACTTTTTTTTTGACGACATTTCGAACTTTATTCATGTCATCTTCAAGACCTAGGTGAATTACAAAAGATATGTTGATGAAATTATCATTTTTTTCTACTATTGGGTTGTCCGGAAAATAATGCAGGATTTTGGTATTAAACAAAAAAAAAAGAAACTAGTTACTTTAAAGCAATGTTCTTTAATCAAAATAATTTCCCATACTCTCAATACATTTCTCCCAACGTGTTGGTAACTTATTAATTCCGTCTGAGTAGAATTCAGAATTTTTAGAATTGATAAAGTCAATGAAAGCATTTTCCAGTTCCGTTTGATTTTTGAATATTATGTGTTGTAAGTAGTGGTCCAGGTGTCTAAAAAAATGGTAGTCAGTAGGCGAGAGGTCCGGAGAGTAGGATGGGTGAGGCAAAGTTTCATAGCCAAGCTCCAATAATTTTGGCGATCGTTTAATGAGTGTGGAACCCAATTTTCGAGTTTTTTCCCTTTTCCAATCGCCTTGAGGTGGTCAGCGACGGTCGTTTTACTGACTTTGAGTTGCTCTGCAAGTTCTCGAAAAGTTGTTTTGGGGTTTTCTTCCACCACTGATCGCAGAACATCATCATTAAGACAGGAAGGCCTTCCACGACCTTCTTCATCTTCAAGGCTGAAATCTCCCTCCCGAAATTTTTTAAACCACCTTTGCACAGTGCACTCATTAACACAACCCTCGCCCCAGACTTGGTTAATGGTTCTATCCGTTTGGGCTCCGCTTCGGCCGAGTTTAAACTCGTAAAAGAAAACCGTACGAAATTCTCGCTTTGACATTATAAGGATGACTGAATTATTTCCAAGTAGCGGAATGCTACAGAGGTAAACAAACAATATCATTTGGAAGAGGATTAATAAGTGTTGATATTCATACAAATGAGTAATCCTGTAAACGTAAACAGAATATTTTATATAGATTTTTTTTAATGAAAACTTAAAATCCTGCATTATTTTCCGGACAACCCAATACATTTATAGAATCGATCATTTGAAATAAAGGCCTTTTGGGTGTTGTAAATTTAATAAAATTATAGGGATGAAAAAAAAAGGCAACCATTATTCGCTGGTAATAAGACAAGACCGACTTTTAGAAAAAGATTATGACAGTATGCAATTTATAGGTAAGTTTTCTAATATAAAAAAAAAAAAAAAAAAAAGTAACACGCCTTTTATATTTTTCAATTCGTAAATGCATATTTAAGTTTGCAAATGTTACTTGCGAATCTATGGTTACAGTTGTGTCTCTTATGTCCGTTTTAATGTTATCCGGTCAAAAATCAGGTAATATTTGTTTACAGAAGTCTTAAAAACGACTTAGATTTAACCGAACCGCCCTTATCTATCAGGTGTTTCCATGTTATTTAAAAACAACCTTATCTCTCCCAAATGAATCATTCACTTAGGGCTTCAACGGACATTGGTATTTGTTTATTACTTTCTTATTAGATATACTTTATTATTTTTGTAAAAAATTTTTTGCTTGGAGAAATATTTGGTCTTGACACAATGAGAAAGTGGAAAAGGAAGATTTATTGATTAATACCAGATTGATTGATTCACGGAGAATTAGTGTAAATTAATAGTAAATCAATCTTGGACTTCTCTTACATCTAGAAAGAAAGAGAAAGAGAGAGATAAAAAGAATGATAGAGAGGGAGAGAGAAATAAGAGATAAGAGAAAGCGAGAGATAAAAAGGATAACAAAGAGATTATGTGTTTTATGGTCGCAATGGTTGTTACGGTTAACTTTGATCACTCCTAAATCAAACCTTAGATTGAGAGAGTAGAAAAAGATAGGGATGGAAGAAGTAGTTTTGTCAGCAATTTGTTCTGTATGCGTCCGTTGAATTAAAACTTATATTTTCTGCCATCATCAATAGTCAATGCATATTCGCTTCACAGTTTTTGTTTATGGTATGGCGTACTATGTCCATCAATTCGATATAGGCATGCTATTTCAGTATTAGTTCTCTTTCTTCACTGGTGGCGGGAATTTCGCTTTCTTCCCACCTTAAAAATCTATTGTTGAGTGAGACCTTATTTATTGGCAAACTGGAAAATGTACAGTTTGGGATTTTGGTGTTCGACTTCACTTATTGATTTCGACGTTAATATGTCCTTCCCGATGAGGATGTACCGTTTGCAGTCAAACAGAACAGGTCACTATGTCACTAATGGATCCCACCTTGAAAGACGGTATTTTATATTATACGATAATATTAGTTTCGTGGTAGTTATAGTAGTTGTGATTACTACGTCTCTCTCTCTTTTTTTTTATTTTTAAATTATGGTCGTTTATTTTCAGGTGGGCTTTTGAATTTATAATTAGTCTTAAGGGTATATTGTGTGAGTGGATTCGTGATTCGAGTTAGTATATTTGTACGTCTCTTCAGGGATGACGCGGTTGATGTATCTTCCTTTTTTCCCTGTTTTTGTTGGTCTTTATGCAGTCAACGATTTGTTTCTTTTAATTGTTTATTTTGTCAATATAGTTTGATTTTATGATGAATATAGTGGTGTCCCTTTTGCCTACTCTTTCGATGGGTAAATCATTTGCCCATAGTTAGTGGTTTAATTTTTTAAATTAGTCCGTTTTCAGTATGAATTTTTTATGCGATAATATTTTTTCTATGCCCAGTTTAGTTTTCTTATATTGACGAACGAATTTTGCTTTTATATTTATTGGTGGTGAAGTTGATTTACCAAGATTGAAACGAGTTTCTAAAATTAAACCAAGCCGGGCTATTTCAAACCTAAGTCCAGGTGCGTCCGTATTTCCAGCGTTGAACAAGTAACAACAATTTCGGCATTTAATAACCACGAGGGCTAAACAAACACACGGCTACAACAAAAAACTCACACATTCAACCGATTAGGAATCATTTATTCCACTCGTGTTCGAGATCTGGTGGGGCACCCAAAGAGGGGAGGGACCGGGGAAGAATATCTTTCAGTAGAATGTGAGTCGTCCAGAGATTTAGCCGGAGGGAGTCGGTTAATCGTATAGAACATAGACAGTTTTTATCTAAGCCAAACATGCTTGGAACAGTCTAGTTTTTGAATACGGGGAAAATAGTTCGGAAAATTTATTAATCTTATCACTTTCTGTAACTGTTTTGTTTTCGAAGAATTTAAGGAAAGACAGATAAAAATACAGTAAGTTTTCCTCTAATATCCTTACAATTTAATTTCAACATCCATGTACCTTACAAGATTTTAACATAATCTAGAATAATAATGAAAAAGATAAGCAGTTCTCTTTTTTATTTTAATTTTTATCTAACTCCAAAATTAAAACTTGTTCATTAAAATTTAAAGAAATACCACAATTTCCATGACAGTTTTGATAATTTGCTCTTGAATTTGTTATAAAATAGAAGAGAGGACTATTAAAATGGGAAGATTTTTTTAAAAGGTTTATTTATTCGATTCAACTGGAAATGTATGAATACACTTTAAGGAGGTGGTGGCTGTTTTACAGACAAACAGCTGGTATTTTCTCTATTTCTTTCGTTTAACTCAAGTTTTACTATATGGATTTTAATTTTGACAGTTATTTCATTTTCAAAAGAACGTTTTTAACAGGAACAGCGAGTGTTTCCCTTATTTTTTGTTTAA
>CM077110.1:19499311-19525089 GCA_039619505.1 Cimex hemipterus | reverse complement strand
TTTTCCAAAGATCGTTATCCGAACGAACAGCAGGTTTTTTCTTTATTTCTTTTGTTTAACTCAGGTTTTACTATATGGATTTTAATTGTGACAGTTATTTCATTTTCAAAAGAACGTTTTTAACAGGAACAGCGTAGGCTTTTGCCGTATTTTTTGTTAAGCCGCAAGTTTTCCTAGCTGGATTTTTTTTTTTGGCAGTCAGTTCGTTTTCAAAATTCTATACTTTCAGATTAAGCATCAAAATCTTCAAATTGTACTCTCTTTTAATCACATTTCAAAATCATTTAGTTGTTCCAACGGGATGCCAAAACGTTGCCAGGTCGCTACCCATTTACATTGAAAAAAAAAATGAATTTTTTTAAATGAAAAACACAAAATTTTATGAAATATTTATAATATATTTAATATAACTTACACACAAAATAACTTTTTATATTTATTAAAGTTGTGTTAGACCTAATGTTAATTTTGAAGACATACAGTTTTTCTTATTTCCAATCCATTTAATATTTTACGTACGCATTCACTCTTATATATACATTCTCAAGGAAGTTAACTCGAACAAATCACCTCTTTTTACATACAATAATAAGATGAATTAGTAATAAATATTTTGTGACCGTTAAGTAAGGTTTATTTAGACATCGTGAGATGCTCTAAATAATCAACAATAAGATTAACCCCTTGTTTTCTAGGGAATTTTTTACACAGGGTGGTATTCCTACACGTTCTTTACAAGGAGCCTAAAATAGCATCAGTTAGACGGTCCACTTGAGCAACCTTTTTCTGCAGGCCATATGCCAAAATTAAGTGTCAACCGGTTTAGTCGGTTTATGATGATACTTTTGCAATTTAGGCTCTCTAGCCACTTATTGACCTTTTTGGTCGTTTAGCACTCTCCTCGGATAGCGCGACTCCAAGGGCGTGCCAGATCGAATGCGGCCTTGTACATACAGTGATGATGATGGGAGGATATACTTTTCATAGCTCCTTAAGTTCAGTTCGTTCTTCCTTTTAAGAGTCTTGGCGCTCTAGCAGCTTTTGCATTGCATAAAAATGGGGTAATCACTGAATATACCGTTATTGTGAAGGTGTTTTCTTAGATGACAGTGATCCTGCATGAGTCCTAAACCTCCCGTGTCTAACTGAAGAAATGTACTTACTAGTTTTGTTGAACGTTCTTCAATCATGAGTTACTCTCTCTGGGGCATATAGAGTTTGTTTTTTGCCAACCCATTCTAACATGGAGTCTGTCTGGCCATATATGGCGTGAAAATTATGCAACTTGGGCTCTAAAATAAACCAAATTCCCTTGGGATTTACAAGGATTACTGAGACTCCCTTGATCTTTTTAAAAAAATCTCACAATCACAATTGAGGCCCGCATGAACTTGAAATATTCTTTAACAGAAATGACCTTCCTTCAATACGCACTTGACCAACTTGAACTAGAAGATCTTTACGTTTAATAACAGGACAAAATATCTTAGTTTTTTTCTTCTAAGCAGAATTTAATGTTGATCCATCTTTAAATTCAGATTGTACATAGATAGTAGTGTATAGTTGACAATGAAATTCCTCGCTGAACTTAGGACGTGATAACCTCTCGAGATTTTTGGACTTTCGAATTCGGCTAAATAAATATTGATTCGGAATCTATATTTTAAAGATACTCTTCAACTGATAGGTTTGTCATGTTGTACGGTTTAATCGTATTTACGCTTGAAGTCGACAAATACGAACATTTCTGGAATATACACTGTTTAGATCTGACTTAAAATAAGTGCCTTAGGTCCTATTAGCTATGCGAAAATAACAAATAAATTTAACTTGATTTTTTCCTGGTCAGCTTATTCTCGCCAGGTTTGTCCTGCATCGAAATTGTAAACGAACAGTTTACCATCTGGAAGTCTTTTTGACTTTTAAAATAATTTCTTTTCCCGTATTGTCGAAAGATTTTTAAGCTTGGTGGGTGAAATAAGAATGTGTGAAGAAGAAGAAGATCAGTGACCGTTAACGGATTATGATTCAGATATCGTGAGATGCGGTCTGGTGTGATGTAGGTATCAGAAAAACATTTTCTTTTTCGTGCCAACGTTTCGATCTTTTATTGAGACCATCTTCAGGGCCTGGGATCAGGCCAGTCTCAACACGACATGGCACAATTACACAGAAGACTATCACTTTGAGTGAGTAGAAATACTTTGATAGAATATAAAATATAATTTTTGCATTGTATAAATTCACTTTTCCAAATTCTATATGTATTTTCTAAATGTAAATTATGTTTGTAAATCCCATGCCTTGAAGATGATCTCAATAAAAGATCGAAACGTTGGCACGATAAAGAAAATGTTTTTCTGATACCTACATCACACCAGATCGCATCTCACGATATCTGAATAATTAAGACAGAATAATGCAGTTACCGGTGAGTGTGGTTTTTGGCAGTAAAATTGTCAATGGTAAAATTAACCAGATACAGCCTAACCATCTTTAACGTAATCTCAATCCACCATAACAACATTCAG
The DNA here is from genome assembly GCA_039619505.1 of Cimex hemipterus. Lineage (NCBI taxonomy): Eukaryota > Metazoa > Arthropoda > Insecta > Hemiptera > Cimicidae > Cimex > Cimex hemipterus. Next base: position 19,522,558 of record CM077110.1, on the reverse strand, counting down.
AACATAAATCTTGAGCATTATAAATTTTAGGTTTTTATTATATTTTATTTGGACGAATGTCAAAATATGTTAAAATACATATGTTTTGTAAGTAAAAAGTATTTCATTCTATTATCATTCTGGCCTATGTTTATAAAAGACTTGGCATTCAACAAAAGGTATATGGATACTAAAAATATACACAGCTGAGGCGTTTGAAGACAATAACAAACAGATCATCTATGGAAGAGTGAATTTACGTTGGTGCAAACACTTGTTGCAGTTTTAGAAGGAGTACTCCCATATTTTTAGCCTTTTACGGAATAACATTGAATCATGGCTATGTAGCTTGTCCTGTACCTAACCTAACCTAGGTATAATATTTAAGTGTACATCGATTTGTTTGTTAAGTGTTAACTTCCGTTTAAACGATATTTTTCGATTCGTGATAATAGACGTTTGAAAAATAAGTACTTGTCTTCTTTCCATTGGCCAAATCGAACGTACAGAAGGATTATTATTTACGAGACTTAACCTAAAAAGTGAAATATCTTGAATACCGTTGGGAATCAGACTAGGGAAACTAGGGACGTTTTAGTCCATTTTGACATATAGGATGACCTTCTGAAGTATTGATTTCTGTGCAAGGGACATCGTGTAATGCACTTATGTCTTACTACCACTTTGGCTTCGGTTCATGATCAGTCCCATTTAAACAAGATGGCAATACAAGGCATGATGACGGTCTACGATCAAACTCCTTAATATCGTACGATGTCAATGCTTCTTTTCCGTATTAATACACAAACAAATCTAAACCTTTAACAACGTCTTTCGTAGTTTTCATTTATCCAAACAAGATTATCTCGTCAAAATCGTTAGCGCAAAAATTCTGCCCCAAAAAGTGGGCGTTGAGCGGGCGTTAATAAACAATAAAACCGCGAGTTTTTTGTGTTGCCAGGAAATCACTGGGTTATCGGGTTTGACCTTTCGTAATTTGTTTGGGTCAGAGATTGTTGTCTTGCAAAATATTTCAGCCTTTTGCCTCATTTGTAACAACTGATATATTAAAGATATAAGTTGTCTCTTGACTGATTATCCCAAATCTGTTGAACCTTTCAAACACTTTCAACCTTACCTACCATCTTTGAACGTTTCAATGTAGTCCGTCCTATCAATGCTTGCAGCAGAAGGAAGGCTGCTCGAGTGCTTTATTTGACGTTAACGAAGCTTCTAGTGTCGCACACGGGCTTGCTCTAGAAACATTCATTCACTCAATGGTCTCATCTGCCCGATACGTACTTACCATACGAATCTCAACATCCTTCCAGAGTTCCGCAAAATAGCTTCATTGGTTCAATTCTTTAATCAGTGCATACTGCTTCCTTCCCAATACAGTAGTGAAGTTAGACCCAGTTTCAAGAAACCTCCCGATGTCTGTTTGTACGGCCCTAGGATAAGTCTCAACGAAACCAAATCCCAGTAAATAACAAAGTAACATTCGCCTCATCACCACTCCTCTAATCTACTACCACTCCTCGTAAATTTGGAATTTTACATCAGCAAAAGCACATTCTTGGAATTCTCACGTTTGACTCAAAATAATCAAACTGAACTGTCTCATCATTACTACAAACCATCAGGAAGTGCGGAATTGAACTGAGGGGTACAATGGAGCGTTCCAACTTTCAAAGAATCCACAGTCAAAATTTTTCCCAACTTCCATGGTTCGTATCCAGGTTATATAACCCTGAATTCTCATCCTAAACCCCTAATCCTACACTTTTCCACCTTCGAATCCTTTCTGACAATTCTCTAAGCTGCCTACAGCATCAATGGGCCTCCTGGTGTCCCGTGACCGTTACTCACGAGGATGTCAACCCCTAAATTATCTAAACAGTTCATAATATTCAAAGTCTTATTCTCAATTGTAATCGAGATTCTACACTTTTCAGGTTAATCAACCTCCAACAACGTTTTTCTGTAAAGTCTCATCTCATGAAATGTTAATTCTGTAGTAAATTTAAGTTATTTAAAGTTTATGGGAAAAGTATTGAAAAATATGATGAATTTTAGTTACAGTTTAGTTTCCCAAGTTTTAGTCTCATTTTTTCTTGATTTTTTTAATTACAGACAAATACGGTGCTTAGAGAAAAGTTGCCCTTACACACCTTTAAAGACAAATCCACTCTTTCACCACTTTCAATAATTTTATCGGCGTTTCAATCAAAATGGTTTTATCCTCGTAAAGTTTATAGTGACTGTTAAGAAAAGAAGGGGCACATGTGGGAAGGGAGACAGGTAATAGGCTTTAAAATTCCATAATTTACATTAGGGCGACGCCCTAGGGTAGGCCCAGGTCAGAAAATCCAGTCCTTCCACCTTCAAAAAGGTTCACATTTATCCGGGCCCATTAAATTATAGATAATAATCAAACACCTTTTGTCATATTTCATGGCCACAATTGAGAAAAATGTCCCAAAGTTTATCCAGCTTATTAGAAATCAATTATAACAAAAAATAGTCTGGCGCTGCACTAGTGTAGTAGTTGGAGAAACGAAACTTAACATTTTTAATTAATCTATTGAGCGTTATTATTATCATGACAAAACACACTTGCCAAAAATGAGTATTCAAAAATATTCTTAAAACATTTTTGTTTGTGGCTCTCTTTTTGTCATCGTCGGTTGACTAACGCACGAATATATTTGCAAAATCTTAATAGACACTGATGGACAAATTGAACGCATTATTTTAAATTTAAATCCATTATCTTTCTTTATAGATTGGTAGATGTAGATACAATGGTCACCAGGGACTGGAGGAGTTCCTCCTGAGCACTGCAGCTGTTCAGCTTATTGTATTATACCCTGGCTCCATTTTTGGGGGAGGGTTCACAACATAACGTGAAATCGAGCCCACGTTGTACCAGTGTTCTTCCATCGAAAAAACCCATTTTTGAAGGGGGTTGGGACCAGATTCAGGGTCGCTGAAATCCAGTCTCCCCCCTTCCATTGATGAGTGCAGTGTCAATTTCTTTTAATTGCTCCCTTAGGCGTCAGAAAAATTCCAGAGGCGATGGCGGGGATCGAGCCCACGACCGCGGGGTCTACTAGCCGAGAGTCTGAACGCCTTAACCACTCGGCTACCGCAGCTCCCCCTATAGATTGGTACTGGTAATTTGGAGCTATTGTAGTCAAAATAAACGATAAATAGTGCTTTGTTTACTTTTGTACTGATTATCCCATTTGTCCAAATATTGGCAATAGTCTGCAATACCTCAAGATAGCTTTTCTTTCGTTATCTCAACCAAGACCATAGATGACTAGAATTAATTGACATTATTTTTATTCGGAAACCTGTTTAAATGGTTGTAGACAAGCATTTGAATGAGTATGACGGTGGCAGGGTCACAACATAATTAGAAGAAGGATACAGCCAGCGCGAGTCATCAGGAGACTTATTGTAAATGGTTAGGTTAGGTTAGGGTGGCAAAGGTACTAGGAGGTGGGGTTTGTGTGCCCCAGGCGCTGCAGCCTTCTGGCTTATTGTACCTTCCTAGTTCTTTAGTTTAGTCAAAGTTTCGATCCTTTTTCTCAGGAGTATCAAGTCATTGACTGTTATTGCTTCAATGTGGTTCTCTGAGTCGTTTTGTACGTGATATTGAACCTCCATTGAGCCGTTGCTCCGCAATCGAAGATGATATGAGTGGCTGTTTCCTCCTCCTCATTACATAGTCTGCAAATTGGATCACTATTATATATGCCCATGTTTTGTAGATGTTTTCTCAGGTGCCAGTGGCCGGTTAGTAGTCCTACCACTCCTCTGAGATTTGCCCTCTCCAGTTGCAGCAGTGTTTTTGCCAGTTTTGGTGAGGGTTGTTTTATCATGAGTTTATTGTAAATGACTATACATAAGAAGCGTTCTTCGGCGCTCTAGAGAAACAGTACTTCTCACTAGAAGAACAGGGCAGGGTCGACCTAAGTTTATATATATATATATATATACATCATCAGGCTCTACGAAAACCGGAGGATTACGGTAAATGAGAAAAGACATGTTCGAAATGTTTCGTCCGGGACTTTACTTGGTGAAAATAACATCAGGTCCTCACAGCTCGTGGACCTCTTTTTACCAAACTCAGAAAATGCCCAGGCTTAAATTCGCATTAGAACATATGAATTGGATATTGGAAGATCGGAAGCAAGTTCTATTTACTGATGAGGTGAAGATTGGCTTCAAATCATGATGGGCATAAATTTGTATAGAGACGCTTAGGAGAAAAGTACTCCCGATGCTGTAAGGTTCCTCGGGTGGCATTCATGGGTCTTTCATGCTCTCGGATAGCATTTACAATTATCATATTTACTAGATTGATTCATTTTGGTTTTTATTTTTATCCTACTGTTTTATCAAATAAATGCAAAGGAAGGGTTTTCATTAGGAAAGTAGACATCTATAAAAATTAAATCTTAAACAAGCTCTTATGCAATATTATTATATGCTTCCTTTAATCCTAGTTATCAGCTAGAACGTTCTTGAACATTGTTAAACTTCAAACGAAACAAAAATACACGTTCTAGGCCACAATTATCAGACGGCAGATAAATTTTCTAAAGATAGTGCAATCTTATCAGGTCAGGTAAAAGTTTGAAAAACCTAATATTTTATATGTTTCTATCATTAGTTGTACGCCTGATGGATGGCACAGTGTGTTTGTTTTTATAATCGGAAGCCAGAATGAACGTTAACAAGTATTCTAATCGTTATCCATCTTCGAAACCCGAAACCGAAAATGCCGATCCTTTTTTTTATAATTTTTTGGTGAACTCAAACTGCTGATAGAGTGGGCCATTCTGCCGGATAAATTGAATGTTAGGATAAAGTAGTAGGTAGGATGTATTAGGATCGGATAGTAGGTTAAATTTTCTCTGAAGCTTCCAGGGCAGCCCCGAGTGACATCAAAGGCTGCAGCACTCCTTTAGTTCAAGAGAAGTTGCTTACATTATCACTGCTGAATAGAGTAGTGGGACCGTTTGAACCCAAACTGTTTGCCAGGAATAATGGAAAGAATGGTTATGCTAACTAGTTTTTCTAGGACTTCGGCCATTATAGGCTAAACTAATTGGATGAAAGGATGATCGAAGGTTATAAAGTTTTTGAAGCTTTGGAACCTCCGGATCAGAGATTTATTCCCTGAGAATGGAAAATAAGTAGGTCTAAGAATTTTTGCGATAGATGGAAACCAGGGACTTTCTTTAATGCTAGAAGGCTTATGACATGAAGTCATTGGGCGTGCGTGATTAGGGGTAAAGGAGAAACGCGAAGATGCTCTTTGATTGTATTGAACGAAAGCTTTTTCTTCGTCGTATACATCGCCGAAGAAGGGAAGAAGCGTATTTAAGATAGGATTCGTTGCATTGCGCGAGATATTTGTCGTCCATCGTGAACTTGTGGAGTGTTGGAACTGTTGTTGTTTCAGGGTCTGCAGTACATTTCTTAGTGAACCTGGTGTATGTGCGTCCGTAAGATGAATAACGATTACAATACTTGTTAAAGTTCATTCTGGCTTCCGACTATAAAAAACTAACGCCCTGTGCCATTCATCAGATCCTGATAAATGAGGCGGTCACAAGGCTTCAACCTGTGTAGATCTACTGTGCTCCTACATTTTTTATAATTCACTGGTTTTCTTGAGGCTGTTAGTCAAACTCCGTAGCTAGCGCTCTTTAGTTTATGATCATATTTGCAGCTTTTACAGTCAGAGTTGTAAGAATTTGTACCTACACAAAATATTCTGTGTTCTGCAGTCTCATCTTCATCCTCGCATCTGTACAGTGTTTCTTCTCTCGATACTCCCATCCGGTGCGTGTGCCCATTCAGGCAGCAGAGCCCCGACAAAAGTGCAACCAAAAATGTTGCTGTTACGTTCAAGTAATTACTTGATAAGCTTAGTGGATGGCCCTTTTATGAAGTTCTTCACGTGCTTCATGCAAGGCGACATGCTCTACCAGGTTTTGTTCTCATTAAGGATTCTTCTACTTTCTCATTACCTCAATGTCCCGTCTCAAGTCTCCCCTGTTTTCCTAATCTTTTTATTTCTTTGGTGAAGTGTTCGATGACACTCGGGGCTACTCTGGAAGCTTAAGAGGGAATTTAACCTGCTATCTGATCCTAAAATCCTATTAACCAACAGATTAAGTCATCAGTGGCTCCTTTCTACGACACCTCTACGCACTGATGTAAAACAAAGAAAGTATTTAGGCCGATAACTAGATAATGGAAAGCATAAAAATTCTATCCTACCAAATACCTTATTCTAACATTCATTTTAACCTAATCCTACATTTCCGGCAGAATGGTCCCACTCTATCAGCATAGCAATCACCAAGGGCTCTACAAAAAATAAATAATTAAATAAATAAATAAAAGGAATCGGCATTTCTTGTTTCAGGGTAGGCAGTTGATTTTAGTGAGCCTCATGTATGCGCGTCTGATGAATAACCATAATTACACCCTGTGACAACTAATAATGGGAATATACAAAATACTCGGTTTTTCAAATTTTTACCTGGCCAGATAAGATTGTACCGTCTTCAAAAAATTTATCAACCGTCTGATAATTGTGTCCTAGCACGTGTATTTTTATTTCGTTTGATGTTTAAAAACGTGCAAGAACGTTCTAGCTGATAACAAGGATTAAAGGAAGCATATAACAATTTATAGATATTGCGCAACAGCTTGCTGAAGATAGTAAAATTTTTTATAGGTTACTACTTTTCTAATGGAAACCCTTCCTTCAATGTTTTAGTGCGTTTTTATTTGATAAATCAGTAGAATAAAATAAAAACCGAAATGAATCAATATAGTAAATACGATAATTTTGTCTGCAATAAAATAAAAATAGTTTATTGAGATCAAAGCCGTAATTATGACTCAATACGGTACAAATCCGGCACTTTATCTATTTTATTCTATTCCAATAAGATATCGTGTTCTACTTTTTTCAACGGGCTGATTAACAATGCGTGATATTTTCAACAATGAGAACACCCCTCAGCCGACGCGAGTTTCGATCCTAATCGGGATTTATTGGATTTATGAGTAGTTTAGAGTAATAAAGAGTAATTGGTTTATGGAGTTATTTATTTTTTATTTGTACCCTAAAGCATATTCCGCACATATTACGACTTAGTTTTGTTCGCACTAACACTATGCCAGCGCTGCACCCGGAGGACACATGCCATGAGAAACCCGCCAACTCCGTGTGAAAGTTTGAGGGATAAGGAGGTCTCGAGGCCATTACGGCAACGTGGAAGGTTTTCGGGGGGGGAATGTGTAAAGAGGGCTCGGACAGGGTTAGGATGGAAGTTAGGGTGAAACTTTTGTCATCGGGAACGAACCAGTTCGTTGACAGAACGAATGTTGAAGTCGTGGATAGGAAGGTTAGTTATTTATTAAGGAGCTTTTACGACAGAAACCTACAGTTCCACTCCGCATGTCCAAGGTGGTCGCAGTAAAATCAAGATAAGGTTAGGTTAGTTTTGGTAATCAAGTCAGATTTTGATCCTAGAAGCGGTCGTAGCTGTCTAAGACTTTTTTGAATTATTGTCACTTAAGGTATGTGTGGGATTCCACATCAGTCTCTGTTTGTACTTGAATGGTAGTCAGTACCTCTTTGTTACTGTTGAACAGTAGAGAGCAAAATTATTGTTTCAATGTGAACTTACACTGATTATATTTTTCTTCTTTTAGTCTTGTTCTACCCCTTTTGCACCAGTTTTCGATAACCTGAAGGTGTTCTTGACTGTGGAACATGCATGGATACCCATTTAGTCAATAGTATTTTAGCGCATATCTTGTATGTGTGCTTTCCCTCTAAACCCTAATTGAATCTTAATATTTTTATGCCCTTGAATTTTTCTCCATTGAAATCTGTACTTAGCTCCCTAGTATAGACATGCGTAGTCTATTTTAAGTGATCTGTCATACATCAGTATATTCAAGGACTTTGGCTCTCCATAGGAACCTTGTGGGCATCCGATGATTTTTGCTTGGGCCACGTATATTTGATAAATATATGATAAAGTCAAGAGTCATAAGCAACCTAGAAGAGTCAAAGGCTTCTTTCACTTCCGTAAGATCGGCAACAGTTTCTTCAGGGCTGAGGTTTTCATCTACAATATCTTCAACTGTAAAATGTCTATTTATATGTAGCCTAAAGAGCACCACCATAAAATACGCCTTTAAAGCCTATGAAAACCATAAAAGACTAAATGTAATGTTATAGGATCATCTCCAATATCTTGAGCAATGGCTGACTGCAAGTCCCCTCAACCAAATGATTGGTACTCGGTACGTGCTTCATAATATGACAGACCGTATTCCAAATATTACTGATTTTATTGTCCTCCAGCTCACCCCTACGCTATCACCGCGGTGTGGATTGTTAAGTGCCACTTTTGCCTCAAAGGCGAATAAGACTTTTTCCACTAATGTTATTTCCTTGCAAAATTTGGTTTATCTCTACGTTACTGTGTGGTGAGAAGCCTTTTACGGACCTTTCGATCTAAGGTTTGACTGTATCAGTCTTCAACTTCTAACAATCAAATCAAAGCTTGAAGCTCCCCCGAATTCCAGCGGTCATTTTTTTAATGAAGGAATTGTTGAATTCCTTTCTATGGTTTGGACTTGGAAAATTCATATTGGCTACTTTTTTGGCCAACATATGTAATTTTCGTTACCTCAATGTCCCAAATTTCCATGAATCCATCCCAGTTCATTGGTGTTACTGACGTAGGCCTTAAGTCCCCGCCTGACTATCAGAGAAAGGCCATTTTTCTAGAATGTGTTTCTAATCTTTTTATCTCTTGTGCGCAGTGTTCTATGGCTATGATTTCAGGCTGAAAAACTGCAGCATATTTATCTATGTTTAAAGCCAGATCAGACTTATGATGTACCCCGATGACTCCTGCTCCGCCACTATCTGTTTTTGAGCCGACAGTATAAGGAATAGGCCTTCAGAGGTATTCCATAGATCTACACGTCCCTTTCTCGAATAAATAACTTGGTTACAAAAGGGTTAGTTGCATCTATTGTGACTGGCATGGCTAGTAAGGCACCTGCCTCCAGAATGCTACTTAAATGAAAATGTATATTTCAGTTCCTCAGAAGCGCATAGGTTTATTATGTCACCTGACAAAAAGATATGTGTGTAAACTGTATTTAGTGAAAGAGAAGAATGGTTGTGACATAAAACCAGCGAGATCAACTGTGCCAGGTTCATCGAAAACTAATAAAACCCAACTAGCACGTCTTTTAATTCCTAAAAAATATGATTTCCTATAAAATAAGACCATTAATCTAAATTTTATATTTTTTTAAATCAATAGTTGTAATATTTGTGACGGCCTCGTTCCGGATTATTTGAACTGGATAGTTACGCCATTTATCTCGTTATCAGGTCTTCAATTGGCTGTCCCCAATAGGTTGAAGACGTTTGATGCAGTGTTAACAACCTCTGACACGTTTTCCATTAGCTTCCTCGGTTTAATTCTGAATTTATCATAGAATTTGATAATTTTTACATAAAATTGATTGTTTTTAAAAGAAATGCTATATTGCAAAAGTCAAACCTTGGCAATATGATTATACTAATTTACTATTTGGACAGTAGAATTCACTTCAGAGAAGTATAATTGTAGAAATTCACAATTGGGTAGGGTTAAAGTGACCGCTTTATTTCCAGAATTTCTGTGATTTTATGATGGCGTGGGTGGTTATTTAAGTATGTTTTTAAATATATTTTATGTATTGTGATCGTTTCAGGAAAATGAGCGGCCACGGATGCACGGTGGACTCTTCGCTCCCGGAGACGTTTCTGCACGAGAGGATCCTCTTCTCCAACCCACAGTCGGACCTGATGGAATACAACCAGCCTCAGGCGCCGGTACGAGACAACCTGATAGATTTTTACAAAGACGAAGTCGCCCACTGTTCCGGCTTCGTTTGGAAAACGCACGATGCACAGCCCAAGAAGAAATCGTCCTCACTCAAATCTGCCATATCGACAGGCGGCGGAGGCGAAAAGAAGATAGTCCGGTTCGCCGACGTCCTCGGCCTCGACCTTACCGACGTGCACACTTTTCTAGACGAGATACCCAAAATTCCGAAATCTGCGTTCAAAGATTTGAAAAACATGGACGTCGCGCCGGCCAGCTCTCCCAAACCCGAGAAGACCCTGGTATCCTTATTTCCTCAACCAGCCTCTCAGAATCAGTTCACGGAAAAGCTCGCCTACAACAAAGTTTGCCTGGAAAACGCCTTCATCACCAACACCATCTCTTTGAACGTGAGAGGCACCATCAGAGTTGTCAACGTACACTTCGAGAAGAAGGTCACAGTTCGATACTCCACCGACAAGTGGAAGACCTTCGCGGACGCCATCTCACAGTACTTGGAAGGATCTTCGGACGGGTTTTCCGATAGATTTTCCTTCACGCTGCCCGCCTCGGACATGAGAGTCGGACAGAGGATGGAGTTCGCGATCAAATACAACGTCTTGGATACCGAATACTGGGACAACAACTCGGGGGTCAACTACGTCTTCCAATGCATGCCCGACTCGCCCCCTAAGCTCACCTCCTCCCACATCCCATCCACTACGGCTCTCGAAAACTGGGGATTTTTCTACTAAAAAAACACTTTTCTAGTCTATATAAATAAGCAATAAACTCCCTAGGAGGTTTAATCAATATATATTTAGGATATTTTTTTATAATATTTTTAAGTTTAAAATTTTTTAAAAAGAATTGTATTTATAGATTCGTTATCGTTGTTCAATTTTATCATTTTTCTATTAAGACTGATTTTTTTTGTTATAAATAAATAGACTGTTGTTAGAAGTAATACAGTTATATCGATTGTTTAGTTAGGCAAAGCGGTAAAAGAAATTAAAACAAGCGAAAACACTCAAGTGGTAAGACTGTGCACTTAATATTTTTAAAAATCAAAAACTTGAAAGGTTTTTCTAGCCTCCATACAAAAAAAGCTTAAACTACAATTTTAGATATATTATTACTTTGTAAATTTCTATTTTTATATTAATTGGTTTTTTAAATTTCATAAATTGTACAGGGAAATAAATTTACCAAACGTTCTGTTGTAAATATAAAATAATCATATTTCTCCTCCATAACTTCAACTTCGATGTAAAGTAAAAAGTAATTAAAATTTATAGTAGATGTTACAAAAAGATTTGATTGTGTCTTCCACTGAGGGTAATTATTGTAGTTTTTGTATTTGTTTGCAGTACCTGACCATTTAAATGTAATAATTATACAGTCGACTCTCGTTAACTAGAACCTTAATAATTCCAATTTTTTTCAAATCCCCATCGTTTTCCTGTGGCGTTTCTCCACATTTTTACCTCGGTAAGTCGAACATGTCGAAATGACAACGTCTATAAGACGAATTTTCATTGTAAGCACACACGATCAGCGCCGTTTCTTTATCCAATGGGCTCTCTTCTCGCCCGTTCTCTTAAGAGTCCTACACGTTCACCAGATTCTTCATTTGTATGAAAAAAATATCTGTGAAAAGTCATTATTGTATGACGTTAAGCGTGAATTAGAAACGCGCTCTTGAAGAAAAGACACAGTCAAGAAAGTCGGCATACCGCCAAACACCTTATCCACAATTTTTAAAAATAGTGTTAAGTATGACGCCGCGATTGGATTAGCCAGTTCAATACCTAGAACTTCGATTAGTCGAAAAACTCGAATTTTTATTTTTCCCCATGATTCAAGTTATTGGGTTGTCCGGAAAATAATGCAGGATTTTAAGTTTTCATTAAAAAAAATCTATATAAAATATTCTGTTTACGTTTACAGGATTACTCATTTGTATGAATGTCAACACTTATTAATCCTCTTCCAAATGATATTGTTTGTTTACCTCTGTAGCATTCCGCTACTTGGAAATAATTCAGTCATCCTTATAATGTCAAAGCGAGAATTTCGTACGATTTTCTTTTACGAGTTAAACTCGGCCGAAGCGGAGCCCAAACGGCTAGAAACATTAACCAAGTCTGGGGCGAGGGTTGTGTTAATGAGTGCACTGTGCAAAGGTGGTTTAAAAAATTTCGGGAGGGAGATTTCAGCCTTGAAGATGAAGAAGGTCGTGGAAGGCCTTCCTCTCTTAATGATGATGTTCTGCGATCAGTGGTGGAAGAAAACCCCAAAACAACTGTTCGAGAACTTGCAGAGCAACTCAAAGTCAGTAAAACGACCGTCGCTGACCACCGGTATGGTGGGCTTCATTTGGTTTAATACACTACAGCTTCTTAAATCCTGGCGAAACCATCAATGCTGAATCATACTGTAACCAAATTAATACCATGCATCAGAAATTGGCAGTAATGGAGCCCTCTTTGGTCAATCGGAAAGGGCCCATTTTGTTGCATGACAACGCTCGACCACATGTGTCACGTGTAACGTCACAAAAATTATTGGAGCTTGGCTATGAAACTTTGCCTCACCCACCCTACTCTCCGGACCTCTCGCCTACTGACTACCATTTTTTTAGACACCTGGACCACTACTTACAACACATAATATTCAAAAATCAAACGGAACTGGAAAATGCATTTATTGACTTTATCAATTCTAAAAATTCTGAATTCTACTCAGACGGAATTAATAAGTTACCAACACGTTGGGAGAAATGTATTGAGAGTATGGGAAATTATTTTGATTAAAGAACATTGTTTTAAAGTAACTAGTTTCTTTTTTTTTGTTTAATACCAAAATCCTGCATTATTTTCCGGACAACCCGATATATATATAAATAAATGATAACTATGTAGGAACCTTTATGTTTCATTCTTTGTATTGACTTGTAAGTAAAAGTCGAAGAACTACTTATAACCTGTCAGTTTTCTTTTCAATTCTACGCTAAGTAATTAAATATTAAATTGCTTGATGTTTTACAATTGTACGAACTTAGGCCAGAATAGTAATGGATGAAAGTTTTTTTTCCCCCCAATAAATATGAGACTTAAACCAAAAATTTTGAATAAAAATAATTTTTTTTGTATAAATTGTATTTAAATTTACTATGAATTCATATACCAACTGATTAGTCAGTTAACCTGCCTTTCATAAACGCAGGCCGGGTGATGGTGGGATGTAGACGTGCATATAGGGTGTCCTTTTATAGACTGGCCGGCTGAATTTCTCCTTAGCCAATGCCCAATTGATATTTTTAAATGTAGTTTCAAATTTTGGCGGGTTTTTTTTCTAAGGAAAATTATATTAAATTATATTACAAAATTTCAAAAAATTACCTCTACATGCATAATAGGAAAGCAATAGTACAATCGAATTTTAAATTGCTAAAAAAATGTTACAAATATGGCAAAAATTTCGACAAACAAAAACAGATTTGGTTTGTTATTTACAATCACATTTCATGTTCGAACTACTTGTTTTTCGTAAAGGTGCAAGTACTATTCATCGGTGGCCACGGATTGGCAATCAGTTTCTATCATTTGTCGCAGTGCTTCAACTGAGATGGTGTCATTGCTTTTTAAATGACCCAACAGAAAATAGTTAAGTGGGGTAAAATCGAGTGAACGTGGAGGCCAACAGATCGGGCAATAAGGTCCTATCCACCTACCCCGGTATAGACTCACCTGCAAAGAATAGTTTAGTGGGCATCGATCAAGCTGGAGTATCTTCGTCGTTGTTGCAGCGGAATATCATATAATAGTGTTGGTAAAACCTCCCTCAAAAAATTGAGGAACTGAGCACAATTTAAATATTTTTCGTAGAAACAAGGCTCAATTAAATTATTTCCGGAAATCCACACCAAACGTTGATACTGTTAACCAGCTGATGATGACAAGTTCCTTTAGCGTTCCACACATCCTACGGATTTATGAAACCAAGTTCATTTCTAATGGCATAATAAACCGTTATTCTTGTCACATCCGGGATTGGGGGATAGGACTTCATGGCCGGATGTTTGGGCATCCTCGGCCACCTGATTTAACTCCACTTAACTATTTTCTGTTGGGTCATTTAAAAACCAATGTCGCCAACCTCAGTTGAAGCACTGAGGCAAACGATGGAAAATGTTTGTCAATCCATCTCCCCTGACTCTATCGCTCTGAACACCGGTGAAGAGTGATTCAAAAGATAAAATCTCTGCACCTTTTCGCAAGGCAGGCAGTTCGAACATGAAATGCGATTAATATTGTAAACAGTAAACCAAATCTGTTTTTTCCCCTTCAAACTCTTTGCCATAACTTTGCGTTTTTTGACCAATTTAAAATCTGATTGCACCATTGTTTTCATCGTGAAAATCCTTTAAAATTATGTGTCAGGGTGTAAGGTCGTATCTAAAATTTTGAAGTTGTACTGGGCCTCTTGTACCCTGTACAGTCATCCTTCAAAAAAAGGTAAAAAATTGAAACTAGACATCATCGTTGATTTAAGAGAAATTCAACCGTGTCGTCTTAAAAGGGCACTATGTATAATTATTTTACCTTAATTCTTTAATTTCATAGATGGTCTGGTATCCTTTTGTAAGTTCTATGTAAGATTACCAGAGATTTAATTCTTGATGGGTCGGTTGAATCGCCTTCTAAAATCGGATCATTGCCATTCTTTCATCTGTTTTCTGCGTGCTATTGTTATCAATTGTAATGAGTTGTGTAAATACACTCGAAGACTAAAAAGCCATGAAACTCGTATTTGGCTGTTTATTTTAACTGCTCAGATTGTCCAATTTAACTCACCACTCAATTTATTTATTTTAAAACTGGAAGCTATCGTAGTCAAAATAAACAGTAAATAAATAATGTTTTCTTTCATTACTTTGTTTATTTTGTACTGATTAATCCATTTGTACAAAAAATATCATTATGCCGTTCCATATTTCTACGCGTAAAGAAATATTTCAGTTAATCTTTTGTCGCTCAGAGAAATAGGACTTCTCAGTAGAAGGCCAGGACAAGGTCTACCTAGGTTAATAGACGAGAGATATACTCATCCGTCATCAGGCTCTACGAAACCGCAAGATTACGGGAAATGGGATAAGACATGTTTCGTCAACGTAAGAAGAAGGTTTGTTGAAAATAACATCAGGGCCTCACAGTTCGTGGACCTCTTCTTACCACACTTCAGAAAAAGTCCAGGACATGGGAAGATTGGAGAAGAGTTCTCTTTACTGATGAGGTGAGAGTTTCCTTAGATCTTCAGATGGGCGTAATTTTATATGGATATGTTCAGGAGGTACACCCAAGCTGTAAGGTTCCCCAGGTGGCATAGGTCATGATTGATGAAAGAGCGGACGGCGTTTTGCGAGCATTTGCCCCGCACATCGGTGAGTGTTTCTTGCTAGATAATAATGCACTCTAGTGCACGCATTGTAGATGACTATCTGAATGAGGATGGAATTGAGTGCTTAGTGTGGTGAGCTCGAAGTCCAGACTTTCTCAATGTACCTTACTGCAGTCAAAGATCCAGTATGATAATCAATTTGGTAAGGACCCATACCCCATACCATACCTGTCTTTGAAGAGGTTTGTAAGTCATGGCACATGAAGCAAATCGTTCCCCAAGTCTTCTTCGCACGGCCACGGTCATCTGATTTCTACATACCAAACCGACACAGCAAATAGAAGAAGAACCTGGAGGAAATCAGATATAATGGTATGGTTACAGTTGGAGCCAAAACAAACAAGGAACCGGATGATGTTTCGGTGCAAACCCCAAATATGAACAATCAAACTCATTAGGAAAGTCTACCTCGGTCTTTCATGCCGAAATATATGCCATCAACGATTGTGACTTAGAAAATCTTAAAAGAGGTTATAATAGAAAAAACTGACAATAAATAACGTAATATCGGACAGCCATGCAGCTATTAAAGCAATAGCATGTAAAAGATATTACATTTACTAGTTTACAGTGAATACATCCAAAATCTGGGAAACAACAAAGGAATTTTAGCTAAAGAAAAGTAAGTCGCACTGGTCAGAGGGCGATCTGCAAGATGGAGGCTTTG
This sequence comes from Cimex hemipterus, assembly GCA_039619505.1. Lineage (NCBI taxonomy): Eukaryota > Metazoa > Arthropoda > Insecta > Hemiptera > Cimicidae > Cimex > Cimex hemipterus. The sequence goes on along the minus strand of CM077110.1, from coordinate 19,506,508 downwards.
AACTTATTCTTGAGATAAAAGAAACAAACGCAGAATTTGCCATCACAGAATGGATCTAAAAAGTAAAAGGGCAATTGGATCAATTCTAGGAGTGCTAGACATAGTAAGCTTGTGCTAAAACAACCGTCACCAAGACTGGCACACTCTCTGCTACAATTAGACGGTTAAACCCAGAGGAATGATAGGAATTCAGGTCACTGGCATCCGAGCAAACATCTACACAACATGTGCAATGAAGAGAAAGCAATCATCAATCGCTCAAATCATCCATCATCTTCGACAGCGAAGCTACTGATATAATCTGGGATGCAAGGAAAACTCATGTAAAGGAATTCAACGACTATCAATCCTAGTACTTTTTATAAAAAGAATCGAGTGGCACTGAACGAAGGAACAAGGAAAGTACAATAAACCAGAAGACTATAGTACTTGGAGTACAAACCCCCTCTTCCTTACATCTATCATCATCATCTTTGGAGAGAACAGCCCATTGTTCAAGTGTGCAAGCGAGATGCTGATTTGCGAATAGCCGCCTACTCGATGCCTCTCCGGTAGTAGAGAACCTGATGCGGGACAGAATAGACTATTATCAGGAAGCATTATGATGGCTGCCTTAGAGCTTACCCTTACATAACGGACCGTTTAGAGTTAACTGCTTATCAAGAAAGTAATTACATGACGGTTCAGTAGTGCGTTAAGAGCAATAAAACGATCGGATGACCGCAATACTTCTTTCATAGCCTAAACCGCTGAAGACCTTCGTGTATGGTAGAGCACGGTTCACCCAGGACTAGTGCTTATAACAGACGCTACGTCCGGGCTAAACCTTTTCGACTTAAAATTAAAATGAAAAACTTTTTTACTCAAATTTATTGTTTTATCAAGAAAACAATTAAAAAACCAATTAACTCATTCCACAAGTAGCCCCGGGAAAGGATGAAATTGAACTGATTTTCTTTATTTTTAATCTAAAGAATATAAAAAGCCCTTTTATTCTTAACACCATTGAATTCAAGGTGATTAATTTATAAAACGTTTGAACAAAACAATGTTATAATTTTTGACAGAGTTATAATTACCAGCGTACGGATTTAAAATGTTGGCCTCTATGCAGTGAAGCTTGGCGTACAAATTTATTAAAACTATTCCCATGTTCAGAGGACGCCATCCTGCCGCGAATTTCGATTGGGAAAGTGGACCGGAGAGTTCGGGTCTCGGGCGACACGGTAATAAGCATAAATTTAAAAAATAAAAAAATCCGGTTCTACCTACCAAAAACCTCTGGTTCTTCTTGACCGGGCAATTTTGGGAAAATAACACCTTACCATATTGAAAACATGTTGAATGTTTAATACTAGTATTGATTAAATTCCATTATGAGAGAGAATTTACATTTTTTTTAGGTTTAAGAGCCAGTTCATAAGAATCTGGGAACGAAACCGGTTCTTTTATTTCACGTGTGAGATAAAGTACGTGACTTCGCATTCACATTTACACATTTGACAAGTCATGCCTGTGAAATACTTTCTCTTCATAGGACAACACCGGCTTTTTTTTTTGAACAAGCTGCTTTGCGTGTAGACCATTAAGGTCATAAGTCCCAACAGCCGGCAATGTAACGAAGCCAACCGAAGCGGTTAATCATAGGAAAGAACGTTAAGATCGTTTAAGCCCCATGGGCAGTTAAAAACTCCTTCGGCTGATTAATGCCACGGTTATAAATAAACCACTTCCTGACTCGCCCACTGGAAAAAGGCTCAGGTTTAATATGCAATCGAATGGTGGGGTTTAAAAATAGGCGGACTGGAATTTCTTCGACGCCCACAGGCGCTTTCGCTTTGAACGACTAGTTTCTACAAATAAAACCATAACAGGCTATAAAGTAAATAAAACATTTAAAACAAACTTTAAGTCGGTTGTCTCTCCGTTAGCAAAACACTACATAACAGTTGCAAGCGTCATTCATTAATGGAAAATGAATCCAGGGAATAATGAAGGTACATATTATTTAGGTGTAAGCGGACGTCGTCGCGGAGGCCGAATTATCTCCCAATATTCGCTTTCTTTTTATAAGCGACAAGAGATAAGTCGGCGTAAGCGCGTCGCTACTTATTTTTGTGTAGGGGAAGGTAAGGTTCTAGAATACAATAAATCAGAGACAGTATTCAGAGACATTTATTGAAAAAAACTCCTTCTCTTCACGGTACTCTAATTGCTAATATTAATTTATCTATTAGTCAGCCACAACTCTACATCTGGGATGAGTCTATTGACAACGGGACTTACCCCACACGAGACTCGCCACGATCCAGGTCCACAGCATCTCTTGTCTCGACCTCTGGCTTGGCACGATGGGTAGACACGGGTGGTCCTCGCTGGTTCTGGTTGGCTGCGTCTCCTTGCTGTATCCCAGACGGAGTGTGGCTGCTCCTGTCCCGATCCTGGGATCTGATGCCGACTGACTGGGGGTGAGCCTCTTATCCTTGATTGTCTTTTGGTTTTCCAGTCATCCCTTTTTATACCGGGTCTCTTCCGGAGTAGGGGTGAAAAGGAAACTCCAAAAGTCGGGGGAAGTTCTCCCGACCCGGCTGGGCCGACAAAGACGGCGGTATCGTACAGATTTGACGTACTCCCAATTTACGATAACCCTCTTTTCTTACTTAAATTGCTATCTAGGTAGCCATTTCCCAGCCAGATGTGCCAGATGGGTCCCGTTCTTCCCGACTGGGTCTGCTTCGCATTTGGACGTTCTTACTTCTTCTACGTGCGTAACCATTTCCTAGCTAGATTTGCCAGATGTGTCACGTCGTGCCGGTCTGGGTCTACCTCTTCAAAGGACCCCTTTGTCGGTTTTCCTTGTTTACCTAGTTGGTTCAATTTACAGTTTAACTAAGACGGGGCCGGCTTACATAGGCATTAAAATGGAAATGTTCACATGTGGATGCACAAATATTTTTTGCACAACATCGATTTTTGGTAACCACTGAGTGCAATAGTTAGGGTTAGGGTTAAGACTAGGGACGCTTTAGGCTAGGGATGAGGTTAGAGACGCGTTAGACTTAGATTTAAGGGGACGGGTGTTGCTAAAGCGAAGGTTAGGGTTAAGATTGGTTTTTGGAGCAGGCATTTGTTAGGATTAGTGTAGGAACAGGCTAGGATTTTTTAGGCAAGCAAAAAGTTTAAGTTTACAAACAAATCGGAGATTGGAGTTGGGGACGTGCTAGGTTAGGTTTAGATTTAAGTTAGAGATAGGATAGGTTAGTTTGAGATTAGTCAGGTTAGGATTAATTGGGTTAAAGGATAGGGATAAAGTTTAATATTAAAATTTATGTTGGAGCGTCAGTGGCCGTAACACTTTAGTCGAAACAGCATTCATCACGGTAAACGTCCCGAGATCGAATCCAGTGGCCCTGCATTCGAACCCTACATATTAAAAATGGGTTTTTCAAAAACACCAGCACCGGCACCCTCAAATAACCACATAATTATATATATAATTAGGCTAGATTAGGAATCTTTAGGATTGGGTACTGGCTAGGGTTAAGTTTAAAGACGAGTTAGGTTAAGTACGAGGTTAAGTTAGGATTGTTAGAGCTAAAGAAACCCACGAGAAGGGTTTAGGTACGTTTAGGAATGAGTTAAGTTGAAAGATGAATTACGCTAGAGTTAGGTTCCAATGCCATTAAGTGGCCCAATGCCGGTTCAGCATGAAATAACAAGCAGCACAATTAATGCTGATCAAGTTTGTTGCCTAAGTCTTACTGGCTAACAGCCAGTTCCTGCTATTCGGTTCGATTTAACAATTGACGCAGGTCCACCTCCGTCAGTTCGTTCAATGTTAAGTAGCAGATTCTAGTATACCTACATCACGATTTTTAACGATTAACAGGGTTAACACAAGGATCGTGCAAACGCCTAAATTGTAACGTTAATCGTGATTTTGTGTAGCCATAAACGATTTCTATCATTACACGCATTTTCGCCATTAAAGCCCTTTTTTTATAGGTGAATTGTGCGTTGATGTTTTAAATCGTCACTTTTTATGAATCGCTGCACATAGTTATTAAAACCAGTTTAAAATGTTTATAAACGATATAAAAGGAGGAGTATAGATTTATTTTGATATGGCAGAAAACATCTGTGAATCACATGTCAGTATAATTGATAAACAGAGATTTTAATTTTAATTTGCCGAGCTGACCTCTGGTTTAAGAGATAGCATTGATTCGAGTGCACTGTGATGCAACAGCGTCTTTTTATAGAACCACTTGTAAATAAATTAATTGTTTTTTGGCATTATTTGCCCAATCGAATCTTATTATAGGACAATTGCAAAGCTATTTTCCCCATTTGCGTGCTTAGATTTGAAAAATCGAATGTTCCTTCATTATTTGACAAGTACAATGAAATAGACAGATCAGGATGATACCGTTGGAGATAAAATATCAAATCTAAATAGTCTATGAAAAACAATCAACTTCCAATTTAATTGGGCTATTGTTATATTCAACATTTCTGAACAATAACTCGATATTTTATAATTTCATTCGAGGGAAATTATTACTAAAAAGAAAACGAGTTAGTCTTCATCTATAAGGAAGTTTACACACAAACACAGTTATGTTTGAATAAAACCGATAATATTTGTTTTCTAATTGATAATTTTTTATAATAAACTCTCGACTGTGGAGAAAGTGCCTACACAAGTGCTGCAAGCAGCTTTGACTACAGGGTGAAGGGATTATATAACAGTATAGCTGTATTAATCAGTAAAGCCAAGCTGGACTACTACCAGACGAATCAGTAAATCACACCAAATATTTAAAAAAAAATATATATTTATATCCTGTGCAATATCTAAATATCCTGTATGAATTATACACATTACTAATTGTTCTTAATGGCATAAAATTCCTAGTAAAACAATAACACGTATACGTAGGACACGTGCTATGAGAACCAATGTTAGTTTGGTTAAGGCGAGGTGGAGGATCCTTGGGATGGAAAATGTGGTAGGGTTAGGATGAGTTGAAAGAACGGAATAAAACTTTAGAAGCGGAACGGACTAATTATTTGACGAAGGGAATGTTACGGACATTGTTGATAGTGAGGTGTAGACATAGTAACGAATTGGGAGAATCCTTCTGAGGACTTTTGATTGTAATGAGTCTTTGGACGGTTGATAGCTTGGTAGGACGGTATCCACAATGGCCCTACAAGTCATCGCTGGACGACCGCCCATAGACCTAAAAGCAAAAGCCATCTGCGTCAAATGGGAGATAAAGTACGGACGCCCACTCTGCATACCAGTCGCGAGCACAGAAGAAGCCGAAGAGTGGATGGTTAGGGAATGGCAGATGAGATGGGATGGCTCTACTAAGGGTCGTCACATGTATCAGTTATTCTCTAACATTAAAAGCCGACTGAAGATGAAACATCTCCAAATCGACCACTACATGTCGCAGCTATTAACAGGACATGGAGACTTTGCCGCAAAGCTCCATTCCTTCAGACTTAAACCTAGTCCGTTGTGCGACTGTGGCGAAGAAGAAACGGTAGAACATGTCCTCCTCAGTTGCCAAAATCACGTCGTCCCACGTGCATGCTGGCTCTTTGAGATAAACGAGCAGACGGCGACTATGGGCACCATAAGAGCAGTGATCACCACACGAGCGAAATGTAACGCAACACAAAAGATGTGGAAAAGTGTTATGAGACAGAAAGGATGGCCGATATAAAGACAGCCGAATAATACAGCAACAGATGATGCATCAGAAAAGCCTATACCTCCTCCACCTGAATATCCCGAGCGATCCGCCTCCGCGAGGCCCATCCCGGACGCAGTAAACTAAGCTGTGACAAAGAGCTCGCCAGGTGGAGTAAAGATGCGATCGTCTAACAGACAAAGAAAGAACATAGCTTCCGTCTATAATTCAAAAAGCTATATAGCAGCGCAAGCCAAGAAGCTGCAAAGAACCAGATATGGCTTAGGAGCGGCAAAACGCAAAGGCACAGACGGTTGATAGCTTGGATAGGGATGGTTGGGGTCTATAATAAAAAAGTAACACAAAGCTGAAAGCCAATACGCTGTAAGGAGCCGGATACGGCTTTAGGTACAGTAAGAAGTACAAAGAAAGAAGGCCAAGACGGTTGATAGCTTGGTGATACTCCACACCTCCGTTCTTGTCCAAGTAATGCTTTGTACAAAGTTAATTCGTTCTTTGCCTTCATGTCTGATTTCGGTCTTATAAGTAAACCCCGCTTTCTAGTATCCTCATCACAATCATCCTATAAGTATATAATTCTTCAAAAGGTATAATCAAAAGGTATTCTTCGTACATGTCCAAATCGTCTATTTACTTTTGTCGCTTGAGTCTTGTTTGAAGACGGTCTAGGTACTACCCACTACTTGTGTAGATGTCGGTTTGCTAACGTGAAGAAGTGGGTAAGGCTGTTTGTTTATCCTGAGCGTAATTTGGGTGAATTTGTCCTTGTTCAGTTACATCTTCCATATTTTGCTCCGTTATTCAATGACCTCACCAACACCTCTCCAGGTGGCTTGGGTACGATTGGAGTTGGAAGATAACATTGCAATACGTCCTCGTAGGTTATAAGGATGGTGTTGGGATGTATCCTCAGGACAGCAGTATAAATAGTATGTAGAAGGCGGCCGTGGTTCTTACTCCCGAGAGAGAAAAAGCCAAGGCCTGAAGGATTCACCCTAGAGCCTTTAACAGAGCATTCATTCAAATAAATCGGCTTAAGCTTAATGAAAGCTTAGATAAAGAAGGGGATTGCACCATAAACCAAATACTATTGCGTGGTGCAACTCCTTATAACCTTTAGCATTTAACCTTTTAGGTTAGAGTAAGAGTAAGCACGGGTTTTCTACGTTCGACTGGTTAAGTCGTGCTCTATAGATGCAAATTATGGATAATAACTTGAGATCTTACTTTCTAAAAAATGTTTATTTACAAAGTTTTAGCTTTACCGATATACTTTCGAGAAAGCGTGCACAGAATCTGATCTTGTTTACCCTCGGTCCCTCTTTAAGTCACCTCGGGTTAAGGGGGAGAAAAGTGCAGTTGTGCTTAGTCGGCATTCGATAAGCCGAGTGCATTTTTCTGTACAAATAATGTTTTAACAAATTTTTAATACTACTATATATATATATATATATATATATATATATATATA
>CM077110.1:19461932-19498911 GCA_039619505.1 Cimex hemipterus | reverse complement strand
TATATATATATATATATATATATATATATATATATAACTTATATACAACTTGCATCTATATAATAAAGAAGATTGCGCAATTGACCAGTAGTAGTCGAGGTGGGCAGAGTCCTCTTAACGTTAACCCTTAATGTACATTCTCCCTTTACTTTCCACACTTAACATTTCTTGAGCTATCTGTTGTCCTTAATTCCATCCACAAAAGCTTTGAGAACTGTAAAACGAAGGCGTTATGTCAGCGTATAAAAGACGACTAGTAAGTCAAGCCAAGCAGATTTTGACTTCAACCACATTTTCTAATGGGCCATATCTTACCTTGAGCTTTTCTGATACTTCCTAGTGTCCTGTTAATATGGTGCTACCCCATTGCAACCGCTGGCATATGATGCTTGTCTGAGTACAGAGAAGGAAGTAAGGCCGGGGCAGTCATATTTCAACACTCACTGGCTAATCATCGCTATGATGTAGGTACGCTTGCTACAATGTTGTTTTTGTGGTCATTGCTTTTAGATGTAGACGATACAAGATATTGTTCAATCACCCATTCGGTAATTGGGAATATTGTAGTTGTGTGTAAAATGTCATATCTCGTCTAGCTCAATCTTGCTGACTGATCACGTGCCGACGTGTCCTTGCTTAACACGTTGGAAAAAATCGAATTAAAAAGACGTTTCAACGCCTGATAATAATTGACATGTGATGCTTGATAATAAAACGGCAATTATGCGGCTCCCCTCTTTTAATATTGACATTTCAAAGGTTAACGATCTGGGAATACATACGCAATCGTGCTGGAGAAGAAATCTCCAAAAAGGCCATAAGACATGCACGTGACTCGTTACGCAACGGGCGCCGCCACACACGCACAAAACAATTATAATTAATATTTTTTTAATTACACAATTGTAAATATGATTTTTTAGTAATTCGCAGGATGCTTTTAATTTATCTAATGCTTAACAACCAGATTGTGACAATTCAATTTTTCTTAATATGTAACTGATATTGGTGTGTCATCGGGATACTTAACCTTGAAAATTAGGCATCCTAAATTATACACTTAATATTTCTAGGGCATTTAAATAATGATTATCTGCTTAACGGTCAAAAGTTAATCCCCACACTTCCTTTAAACAGTATTGCCCGAAGTCCTCACGTGCAACAACCAAAACTTTATTATTAAGCTATGCCTTGAGAACAGCCAAAGGTTATCCAGGGTTTGAAATACCTGGCAGACATTTCAAAGAACATTGTCAACTCAAATAAGCTCGGTCAGAAGCCATGGTAAACACCCTTTCTCACACAGGACAACAGTGCTTGTATAGCATAGACATCAAGAAGGACTGTTGCCTCCATGAAATAATTAATGGAGGAATAGGGGTAGGTAGGCTAGGCAGGATTTAGGTTAGGTTAGGGTTTGAGATGAGGTAGGAAAATCCTAGTAAACATTTCAAAGGACATTGTCAACTCAAATAAGCTTGTTAAGAAGCTTTGAAAATGCCTTCTTTCGCAGAATAATACTACTTTTACAGCATATGCATAGGCAACAAGAAGTAGTACTATTACTTTGATGAGAGAGGATTAAGGTTAGATTAGGGTTATGGTTGGAATTAGGTTAGATTAGGGTTAACGTTTTGATTAGAGACCGGCTAGTTAAATAGGGAATTCTGATTTGATTAGTTGAGACAAATAAATAAGTAGTACAATCACAAATTTAAACAAAATGGGCCATCTAAGTAGAACAAGGAGGAAATAGTGGGGGTAAAACTTCTGTTGAAAAAAGTTCAAATTCTTGTAACTATAAGACTATGTACATACATATTTATAAATCATATCATTGTAACAATATTAAAAAGTGAAAATCAGATTTAATTTAAAAATGTCAGATTTGCACATCTTCTTTACATGGTAATCAAGAGGGCAGTTGCTAATAAAGAGGCGTATAATTTTTCTTATCTCGCTTGTTGAGTGTTCTTTCACTTCCTTTTTGAGAGATTTGTGAAACTTAGCTTACCTGGTACACTACGCTTTCATCCAGTGCTTGAGATTTGCTTGTTAAAGCCATTTTTCCTAGTCTAACTTTAGCACACTTCCTAGTGCGCCTAGTTGTGGTTTCTGCCTTACGGGCAAGAGAGCTTTTTCTTTTTGTCTAGCCTGTTCATTGTTTTCATGCCTCAGTAACCTTGTTGGCCCCGCTTAAAATAGATATAACCATTTTTATGCATATGTAGGTGCCTCACTTTCCAAAAATATGTAAATCCATGTAAATTTCATTTTCTTTATCAACTCCTGGACCAAAAGGTGTATGCAGAACTCAGTTTGGAATATAGTTGGAACCAGGGTTTTGCTAGAATAATTTGACCTCTTTACCTTTTTTACCTACACTCTGTTCCATCTTTGATCCATCACACGTTTCGCGAAACTTGCCTTTCTTCCAAAGATCCTTGACCACTGGAAAGCATCTGCCAAAGTTGAATTTTCCTTTAATTTCACCAAGGACAGTTCTAACCATTTCATTTATTTTATTAATTTAGTTTGTCCCTTTGGTTCTTAATGCACTTACAATAGTCAACTGTTCTTGAATTGATCCAGTATGCTGTCATCTGTCTGCTCTACCTTCAGTAGAGACAAATGGTAGAACAGCTAATGAGCCAACTACTCTTTTTAGGATTTTTAAAAACTTTCTAGTCTTGTTTGCTACACCTCAAAACTGTTAATCCTATGGTAATTCTTGAAAATGTTTTTGTTTTCTTAATGAAGTGCAGAATTCTCAGGATGGTAATGAGGTTGCTCAACAATGGCTGTCCTAGGTCAATAGTCTTTTTCTAGCTATTGCAGGGCATATAATACAGGCTCTGGACATAGTTGGTGTGGTCATATCTTGATCCCATTTCCTGTAAATGTACCTGTTTAGAATCATATTTCTTTTGTATCCTGTCAGGTTGTTTATGCAAGTAGTATTTTTGCTGGCCTCATACCTGGCATGTGTTCCCAGTATTTTTTAAATGTTTTTTAGTTGGCCAAGATTCCAGATGTTACAAAATGGATTTGGGTTATACTGAGGCTCATTTTTTCTCTTTCTATTTTTAGCTATGATGTCTATTTTCTCGCCAAAATCTTCACCAAAAATTCGTTTTAGCTGAAACCCTGACGTTATTTGTTCATCCCAGTTTTTTTTAAAAAAAATAGTATTTAAGTGATTACAGATGCTTTTTGAGAATTAATATCTTTGTAAAGAATCTATATTTTCCTAGAGTTTTTGTTAGAGGATAAAAGAGAAGGGAAGAGGATAAAGAAACAATTAAAAACACCATCGAATCATTTCTTGTTTCTATTTTCAGAAATCATCTTCCATGAAACATTATTCCAAATGAAACACAATGAAAATAATTTCTAAGCTCACTAAACAAATATTTCATTAGCAATTCATTTCATTTCTCAAAATAATATCAATATATTTTCCTCAATTTAAAATTTACATGAATAATTCGTTCTTGGACAATTTTTTTTAAATATATTATATTTAAATTGAGATTCTGTTTTGCTCTCTTATTTCTTAAACTTTTATATTTTATTATTCCAAACATTACGGTCAACAAATGAAATTAAAAAAAAAAAAATCAACGTGACGATAATGGAATGTTTCATTTAAGGGCGCAAAGAAAGACACAGTGAAGTTTTTTATACCTAATATTTACAGCAGTGAGTTGTGCGTATATATACATATATATATATATATATATATGTATATTAAAAAAATGGTATTTGACATTTTTTGGAGGGAATTTTATCTCATTTACCAACAAAATCAGGAGTATTTAAGTTTGGGAAAATAGCTAAATATTTTTCTTACATGTTGCAAACATTTTTCCTATTTATATATATATATACTTTTTGTTTTCATTCATTTTAATCATCTACAATTTAAATATGTACAAATTATTTATTCTACTACATTTTTTCACTTCACTCTCTCTTTCAATATTATATTCATTCTCTTTGAAAAAAAAAGAAAAAAAGAAAACAGTAAGTCTATTGGAAAATTAAAATATTAAAGAGGCCCTAAGTCGAAAATGTGTCCGCTTTGTTTGTGGTAGAGCCTAGGTTTTTTGAAATTTAAAAATCAACTTTCTTGCAATTTTACCACCAAGGAAAAATTTAATTTAAACAAATTAAACATCAATGTCAATGCAAATTATATATATAATATTAATTAACAAAATTAACAGTCAATAAAAAAAATCATATACACATATGTTTACACATTTACAAACATAATATCAAGAATTAAAATGGCATGAAGGCTGGAAAAGGTAATTCGCCCAATGACACCTGACTTAGCGGTTATTAAGTAGGTCCCTTGGCTACTATCATTTTAGATAGCACATCGACTCAGCAGGATTTTGCAGGGAGCATATTTGTTGTACAGTGTGATACTAACGGAGGTATGGAATTCTTTGTAACGGGATAGGCCAGCATGTATGGTAAGGTTTGAGGTGGCCGAATTATATCGGAAATGGAACATTCAGTTCAGCCCCACAGCTCTATTCCAGTCTGATCGTAACGTAACAGTCGCAACATAAATTCTAGACAAAAACCAACCAGGAAGGCAAATGAAGCAGCAGTATGATAAGCTATGGTTCCGTAATGAATTTTTTTCCCTTGACAGCGTATCAAAATTTAAAAATGATTTATGCAAGAAGTCTTTTTTAAAATCAACTTACGCTCAATGTTCAATGCCAAACTACAATTGTAAAAAAAAATTGCTGTTTTACTTTTATAATTACACTGCCTGTCCGAAGTACATAAGTTACATGTAATTATTAAAATTTTATTATAACTATTTATTATTATTATTATTATTCGTTGATATACATTTTTTCTTAAAAATGTTCCTTTTTTTTAAATATTATTTTCTCATAAAAAAGTAAAAAAAACACGCTCAACTAATTCATACAAACTTGTTTTCGAATTTTTTTTTTCATTATGATATGATTTCATTACTGATATTTCATTTTTTCTCTCTTTGACTATGATTAATATTACTTAAAGCTAAAAAAAAGTTACTATAATTATTTGTAATTTCAGGTAAAAGTAATTAATATTGAATAATAAAACTAAGTACTAAAAAATCCTTTGCACTAATTATTATTTTTTTTAACCTTTCAGTCTTGTAGGAAAATAAACGTAAAGTTAAAAAAAAAAAAAAAACTTAATGTACAAATTAAGAAAACAGCAGTTTCCGTTATATAAACTTCTCCCTTGTATGGCACGGCGGGCCGGCAGGCCGTTTGTTTTAAGCTGCATAATGGTCAAATGAACCAAGGTATTCCAAAGCGGCTCGGTAACAAAATTCGTACTGATCCTGTAACAAAAAAACACTTGAATTAATATCGTTTCAGAATATTGTAATATTCAGTGGAAGATTTGTTCTTTATTTTGTCAATCTTGAAACCAACTTTACTAGTTAACTCTTTACTATTTTAAGTTAAACATCAAATTGTAAAATAAGTTTGTAGATGTAGATGTTTTTTTTTTTTTTTTTTCAGGGTATGGTATACTGCGCTCTTTAAGAGTTATTGTATCCTCTGTTCTCTGGCTAAAGCACATCGGTGAGTCCTATTTCAAGGTAATGTGCATTTGACTGGATTGGGGCTTTCTAAGCTTCTTTGGGTTTCTAGTAAGTTTCTTTCAACCATTGATTCTTGCTGCATATATGCATTCTGCACATAATCCAAGTGATTGTCCAAACACAACATTCATAAGGAGCAATTAATTACGGTTTTTAGTTGAGATGAAAAAAAGTCAATGGCACGAGAGGGATTCGAACCCACGACCTTCGGCTAGATCGTCGCTGCTCTACCACCTGAGCTATCGTGACCTCGATCCACTCGGACATCAACTCCCCATCTCAACCTCACCTTACATATTTCCCCTCCTTTTGCCATATTTCAAATTTCGTGTGATCAGTTTGGATTCTCGACGACAATTGAAATGGCGACGGAGAGCTTTAGTGAAGTGTTCTCCATTTTTAAATCATTAATTCACTATTTTCGTGGTCCGCTCGACCAATTAATATATTACAATTAATTACAATTATCGAGATCACGATAGCTCAGGTGGTAGAGCAGCGGCGATCTAGCCGAAGGTCGTGGGTTCGAATCCCTCTCGTGCCATTGACTTTTTTTCATCTCAACTAAAAACCGTAATTAATTGTGATATATTAATTGGTCGAGCGGACCACGAAAATTGTGAATTAATTCATAAGGAGATTGTTTTCCACTAGGATGTGTAGCCTCCGTGTGACCTTGCAAAGTGCCAGAAAACTGCCTATTAATGGAAAAAACTTCACTTCACTAACAATTACAGAAAACACACTGAGGAGTTCTTTGCTCAAAAAACCTGCAAAATTCTGTGACGATGGAATGATAAAATTATATGCAATTACACGTTACATTTGTTTACAAATGTATGAAACATCCAGTTGATTTACAATTAAAAACAATTGCAGACTTACGTTACAACCAATAATTATAAAAGAACGTGATTTACAAAAAAAAAATCACTGAAGTTGGAAGATTTGAAAGTTCGTCTGATAAACGAAACATGAGAGTAGGTAAAATTAGAGATCATCAAGCTACAGATGTATCATTTTAACAAATTAACAAAAAAAGTATCCTCACCTCAGTTTGGACCATGGCTGGCCTTTGCGTTCTGAGTATTCTCACTGTCTGGAAAATATCTACAACGCCTTCATATTGCATTCTTTCTAAAACTATGCTCAAAGTGATAAAAACCCCTGTTCGTCCAACTCCCGCACTAGAATAGAACCATGATATCAATATTTACAATTATTAAGTATGACTACTTGATAAATTACCTGCAGTGTACAGTTATTGGACCATCTTGTCCGAATTGTTCTTTCGTTTTGTGGACTTGGCCTATGAAGTCGATGAAAACCTCTCCGCTTTTGGGAACGCCTTGTTCTGGCCATTCAGTCAACTGGAACTGCCTGAGAGTGCGAGACGAACCATCACGGGCGTCAGTGACTTTGAACTCCCTTAGGATGTACTGCGGCATATTGTACTCTGCTATGGGCTCAACTACGAAACACTGGTAACGCACGGAACGTTCCGAGGGCCAGTACTGATGACACTTTTCCCTACCCATTTCCTTGAGTTTTGTGAGCATGACTACAATGGTCGAGTTATGCTCCCAGAGCATTCTCCAGAGGTCTTCTGTCGTCTCCTGGAGTGGCCCTTGAGTCGCTATGTAGGCACATCTTTGACGATAGCCATCAATGATGCTGGCATTAATGTAATCCGAACCTTCTACACCTCGGACTGGCTGTAGGCAAACTCGAGTGCTTTCTAATGGTAAAATGTGGACTAGGCGGTTCTTATGCTTATTGACAGGAAGTGTAGCAGTATGGAATCTCGTTGAATCTGTCTTTATATTGGATAATCTCTTGAATTCTAACTCCATTCCTGTTACGTTGTCACCTGGTTCAGGCTGAGTTAATTTTTGAATATGCGAGTGAAGGTTGCGAGCTGGGACTTCGGTATTTCCACACTGAACGGCTTCAAGTAATGCATCATGGATAAAAATGTATTGATCCTCGGTTTGCACCATGTAATTCCTTTGTGCACGCAAGCAAGTGACATGCCCATAAATGTCGATGGACTTTTCTGATTTCATACGTTCGATCATTGAATCTATAACGATGAAGCAGCCTGTACGGCCGACCCCTGCGCTGCAATGGACGACGGGAGGACCTGATATTTCAGCGGAATTGCAGGATCGTACACGACGCAAAAATTGTAGAAAAGGGGCTGGGTGATCAGGAACACCATGATCTGGCCAAGCTGTAAACTGCAGCTGCTTAACTTCACGCCTCTCACAACTTCCACCCTTAAAAAAAATAAATAAATAAAAAATAAATAAAATAAAAACTCAATTTGTCAAAAATTATTTAACCAAAACAACTTACGCGATTGATATGAAATGTTCTGATGCAATAAGTGGCAAGTTCTTGAACATCGCTAAGGGTCACAGTAATCATTCCGTAAGTTTCAGTACCCCTTAAAGGCCAGTATTGATCGCATTTTATTCTCGCTCGTTCCTCCAGCTTCGTCATCATGACAATAGTGGAAGACCTGAGCTCCCAGACCATTCTCCAAAAGTCTGAGCACGTATCGACTAATGGTCCCTGTGTCGCTACGTATGCATTGTGCTTCCGATAGCCGTCACAGTAATTCGCGTTGATATAATCGCTGCCAGGGATTCCATCGATTGGCTGAAGGATCACGCGCGAATGGTCGTAAGCGATTACATTGGCGTATCGGTTTTTGGGCTTGTTCACCTCCATGTTGCTGTGGTCCCATGTAAACTGCTGCCCTGGTTCTATTGACTATTTACAAAAGGAATATAAAACAATATCACTTTTAAGGTGGAATTTATGTATTATTTTAAAATACCTCATATTCTTGGCTAAATTTAAGATTGTCATTAGATTTTAGGCGTTCAATGTGGTTTGCTAATTCGCTAATTGGAATCGGAGGATGTGAGATCATCCCTGGTGTTTGAAAGTTCAAACGGCGCATTTCAACTGGGTCAGATGGATGAGAAGGTGCTGTTATTTCACCTCCGGACATCAGTGGTCTCGTCACTGCCCCTTGATCTGGTGACTTACAAGGTTGGCGGCGCCTAAAAGAAACAAACAATCTTCAAATGTTCATTAATTATTATAAAAAGACTTACTTTTTAATAATAAAAAATAAAACGAGGCAGAGTGAGAGTGTGAAGGAAGCTATAACAGGACAGAGCCATAAAAAAATTGATGACTGTTTGACGTGTTTATCAACCGACACATCTTTTGGGCCTTCATTAGATACGTCAGGATTAGGCCGTCTCGGCGGATCACCTGGTGGTACCTCTCGCATATCGAGCGCAAGCAGTTCAGAAAAGGGGCTGCTAGTGTATAAATGCTACAAAGAGAAAACAAACCAATTAATATTAATTTTTAACCGTTTAATTTATTGTTTGACACACTTTTTGTGGTGTATCGACAACAGCTCGGACGAATATTTTGTATTTGACACCTCTATCTAATTTTCTATTTACAAAACCGTCATAAACATCGCCCGATCCAAGATGGAATGTGTATGGGATGTTGCGCTGTAAAAATTTGGCGGCAATGTAAGGAATGTGTTCTCCATCTATTTTCGGATTTTTTGAATTTGCGATCAACTGAAATATTAATATGTAATGAGGACAATTTAAAAAAAAAATAAAATAATAATAATGATAGGCATTGTAACTTACAACATCTGTTAGAAACTGATCTGGTTGTTTGTCCATTGTGTGCTTGTCATGTGGAACGACGACAAGGAAATAATGACTGATGGGCCCGTATTCTTCGGATGCCTGGGGCAATATTACTTGTATCTCTTCACCATTTACGACGCCGTAAAAGTCCGGCTTGACCATCGGCTGCGGAGCGGCCATCTGGGTAGTCACAGTGATCCTGGCTGGAGGTCGATACCTGTGATCGGTCGGCGTAGCTGATACGTTGACCGAGTAGGTTGTGAAAGGCGAGAGTTCGTGTATCGTGTGAGTCCTGACATGCGGCTCAAGAAGGGCTGTTCGCTTTGTAACAACCTGAATCTGCGTTATTCCTTGTGAGTCGACAAACTCTTTTACAGCATCATATGAAATCTATACAAGAAAACAACTCATATCAAAAAGAAGAAAGAAATGCAAGTATTAATAAATTTAACAATGTAAATTAAGTTTTGTTGTGGTTAAAGTTTTTAGATAAGTTCCATATGTACTATCATAGTAATAATCAAAAATAGTTAATTTCATATATTCAGGGTCTATTATTTTATTAATAATTAATAAATAATTAATTTACTGTTGGGGGAAGGGTGATAGTTTAAAATTATGTGGTGGTGGCTTGGCCAGGGATGGTTGTAACAATTCTAACTGTGAATAATTGAATAATTAAAAATGTGATTTTACCTTATAATTAATGGGGTTGAGTCGTATCGGTGGTGACCAAGAAAGTGTCATTGAATGTGTGCTAACGTCATGAGCACGGAGTTGCAGAGGAACATCTTCAGGCTTGACTTTCACAGTCACCTTTTCCGAAAGGCGCCCCAGGCCTAATTTAGTAACGGCCGCGACAGCAATCGCATACTGAGCGTATTTTTCGAGGTTGACCAAATCTGCCGACTCTGTCACAGGCACCGTCTTGAACTGCCACTGGTCGAGATCCTCGACGGCCGTCATTGTGTAAAATATTCTGTAAGCTATTATGGACGTCCTTGAAGGGACTAATTCCCACCAGACTTCGACGCTCTGATCGGACGTCGCCACAGCCTTGACGCCCATCGGTGCCCTGACAATGTCCCGTTCAGTTTTGATGGTAGCCTTGTCTGACCAAGGGCCGGGACCAGACTTTGTGTGACCTCTCACTTTAAAAATGTACTCGGTGTTCTCCTCCAAATCAGAGAACACGGCTTTTGTGTGAGTCGTGTTCCTCTCGATTGGTGTCGATTGATCCAACTTCTTAGAAAACTGTACATCATAGCTAAAAACAAAAAATAAAATATTAAAAAATTATCAAATATCATCAAATGTCCTTACTCTTCTATTTTTGTGCATAATGTACTAAATAAAACAAAAATTCTTATTGGCACAATGGATGCCAGAGAAACTGTGCTGTCATCTGTCTAGGTTCCTGGATAACCTTTGGTCTATCTAGCATTTCACTATCCCCGACAAAACAAACTCATCAGTAAAGAGTCACAGACAAAAATTTGTGAGAAAGCTCCTGGGGATTTGACCCCATCCATTTCTTCATAAGCTCAAAAAAAAAAAAAAATCCTAATATCTCTTTACAATGCAACTCTCCATACCATTCATATTGGGGCCGCGGTAGCCGAGTAGTTAAGGTGCCAGACTCTCGGCTAGTAGACCCCGCGGTCGTGGGTTCGATCCCCAACATCGCCTCTGGAATTTTTCTGACGCCTAAGGGGACCGGTGGCCGCAATTAAAAGAAATTGACACGGCACTCATCAATGGAAGGGGCAGGACTGGATCTCAGTGACCCTGAATCTGGTCCCAACCCCCTTCAAAAATGAGTTTCTTCGTTGGAAGGACACTGGTACAACGGGGGCTCAAGTTCACTTTGTGTTGTGAGCCCTCCCCCAAAAATGGAGCCAGGGTACAGTACAATAAGCTGTACAGCTGCAGTGCTCAGGGGGGAAGGACTCCTCCAGTCCCTGGTATCCATCCATCCACCATCCACCACCACCATTCATTTCTCAACCCAATAGAATTTTTCCACCTAAATATCTAAACCCACCATACCCAACAAAACAAACCTCCTTTACTATAGCTAATTATTGTTAAACTCCTATAAAAGCCCATTTGTAAGTGAACTCAGCCCAACCTTGAATCTTTTAATGTTGTCCCTGACCAACAATTTGGATTTAGGCTTTCAACAGTGCCATCGTATTGTGGAATCACATCTTCCTTTAATAAGAAGGAATACTGATACAATTCTTCATCAGTGTTACAAAGGCTTTCAATTGAATCTAGCAACTGGGCTCCACAAATTCATGGTCATCTTAAACATTACTTGCTTCCATCTCTTTACATCCGACCTGACATGGGTCGGATCCTCACACTGCCTTTGGTATAAGGTATATCCCCAGAGTAGTATTCTCAGCACATATATCCTTAACCGTCTGTGCCTTTGCGTTTTTGCCGCTCCTAAGTCATATCTGGCTTTTTGCAGCTTCTTGGCTTGTGCTGCTATATAGCTTTTTGAATTATAGACGGAAGCTATGTTCTTTCTTGTCTGTTAGATCGCATCTCTACCCCACCTGGTGAGCTCTTTGTCACAGTTTGGTTTACTGCGTCTGGGATGGGCCTTGCGGAGGCGGCTCGCTCGGGATATTCAGGTGGAGGAGGAATAGGCTTATCTGATGTTTAATCTATTGCTGTATTATTCTGCTATCCTTCTGTCGGCCATCCTTTCTATCTCATAACGCTTTTCCACATCTTTTGTGTTGCGTTGAATTTCGCTCGAGTGGTGATCGCTGCTCTTATGGCGTCCATAGTCGCCGTCTGCTCATTTATCTCAAAGAGCCAGCATGCATGTGGGACGACGTGGTTTTGGCAACTGAGGAGGACATATTCTACCATTTCTTCTTCGCCACAGTCGCACAACGGACTAGGTTTAAGTCTGAAGGAATGGAGCTTTGCGGCAAAGTCTCCATGCCCTGTTAATAGCTGCGACATGTAGTGGTCAATTTGGAGATGTTTCATCTTCAGTCGGCTTTTAAGGTTAGGGAATAGGTGATACATGTGACGACCCTTAGGAGAGCCGTCCCATCTCAGCTGCCATTCCCTAACCATCCACTCATCAGCTTCTTCGGTGCTCACGACTGGTATGCAGGGTGGGCGTCCGTTCTTTATCTCCCATTTGGGGCACATGGCTTTTGCTTTCAGGTCGATGGGCGGTTGTCCAGCGATGACTTGTAGGGCCAATGTGGATACCGTCCTGTACGCCTGGGTAACAGAAATCAGGGCTGCATGTTGGGCTTGTTCGAGCACTGCCCAGTCGCTCGCCCGTAGTTCGCGTGTCCATGCCGGCGCTGCATACAGTACTACAGACTCGCACAGCGCCGTATAGTACATTTGCCTCGTTTTGTACGAAGCTCCCCACATGGTGCCAGATAAGGAGCGGATAGCCGCTATCCTCGTTCGCACCCTAGTTTTGATGTTCAAGGCATTCGAACTGAACCTTAGGCCGAGTGTCATGCTCACTCCGAGGTACGATAGGGCTCAGGAGCTCTTTATGGTCACCCCACCTATTGCTTGCCCTTCAGTAACATGAGCTTCGTTTTCTCCAAGGCCAGGTGCAATTTATTTTTCTTGCGCCAGTTTTCAAGCACGTTCACGGCGAGGGCGCCCATTTGCTCCAGCTGTGCCTTCCTATCCGCCTGGATGATGATGGCCAGGTCGTCAACATAAGCAACGGGTGTGAGTCCTACTCCACTCAGGTCAGCAAGTGTGTCGTCAAAGAGCAATATATCCTTAGCCATCTTAATACAATTATCCAACTACATTGAAGACAATATCATTTTATCTTTCAACACCAACTGCAATAGTGAGCCCTCCAGACCCCCCAATATTCCCTTGAATAAAGGTTAAAATCTTAGATCCCTTTACTAAGATCCAATGGACCTGATGAGGCAAGATCTGGATAGAAAGCAGAATAACTAATGAGCAATATTGAATTGAATAACTTCTGAAAACACAAAGAAAACTTGTAAGCAATAACACAAAATGTTTTATAATATTCACCGAACGATTTGTCCATTTCGGTTAGGCCTTTCTGGAGGATCCCATGTCACGCAAACCACATCTGGCGTTTGGAAGGTGTGGGAAAGGTTGACCGGTGGCCCTGTCGGAGCGCCTTCTGGTGTAAAAAGGTATTTTATTGACTCCTGTCCAAACCCAATCTGATTCTGTCCAGCGACCCTGAACTCGTATTCAACACCTCGTTCTGCAAAATAATACCACATGATATGATATAGTGGTTATTATTATAACCAAAGTTATAATAGCTCAGTGGTTAGAACAGCAGCATATTGGGCCAAAGATCATAAGTTCAACTACACTTTACATAAAAATACAAATCGCTGAATAATTGCTCTGGTTCAGCAGTAGGACCAATTAAAACATAAATATATTATTATTATATATTTACCCACCGAGATTTGATATTTTATGGGATGTGATTTGAAGCGTGATCTCTTTTAGGGGGGTGTCTTTGACCCCGTAGCGCAGCCTGTAGCCTAAAAGATCCCCATATGTCTGCGTAGGCCGTGACCATTCCAACTCCACACTCACTTCCGGATCACGATCTAAAACTCTAATTAAATAATAAAATAAAATTAGTACGAGACATGTGAAAGAAAAATTAATATTCTTAGGTACTTTATTGTGACAGTTGGCCTGTTCGGTACTCCTCCAGGTGTGCGTATGCTGACGGGTTCACTTCTATCTCCATCTCCTTTCCTTGTTAAAGCTGCAACCTGTACGTTATACATTGTGTCTGGTTGAAGGCCGGTTATGTTCATTTCAAGCATGGCACCATCGAGGACGTCAAATTTCATCGGTTCGTTTAGATTCACTTTATTATTACCCTGATGTAAATAAAAAATAATTTTAAAAATTGGCAAAATAAAAATTTTCAGATTAAAGGGCAATATTTAACAGTTAGAAACAAAACCCAAAGCCTACATGGAAAACTAGAAGCAAGTTAACAAATGGTTATTGAACATTGACGATTTTTGACTCACCTCTTCCTTAGTCTCTTGCAAATGAATATGGTATCCTCTGATGACACCGTTGCGGTTTTTCTCAGCAGGCGGTTTCCACTGTACATGTATTGCAGTGGAATTCAACGGTTTCACTTTGACTTCTTGAGGGTGACCGGGTACTGTAAATATAAAAACGAGCTTAAGCGATTTGCGTGGTGCTGCGTTCTGAGACCAGTGAGGTCTCATACAACCCCTTCCAGCCATGAGAAGTATTAAATATGCATATTCATCCTGCTGTCATTCTGTTTTCCATTGAAATAAAGAAAACAAATTGATTTTCAATGATGAATATTTGACATTTTTTACGCATGTACCATAAAGAAATCATGTATCATTGCTGGTTTACAAACTACTTAACCAAGTCAGAGCATATTCAATATTTTAAAAAAGTCAGGACAATGAATTAAGTACAATATTTTAAAGAAGAAATACAAAACTGAAAAAATAAAATGGCTAAATAACCTTCTGTAGGTAGAATTCATAATCTAAAAATTTCCAATGAATGGCAGAATGATGGCCGGATGTATACACAGCGATAACATCTCATAAAACCAGGAAGAAATTAATTTCTACGAGAAACATTGAAAATTGGACATAAACATGCAATGTTTTGGCCATTTTTTAAACATTTTCCAAAGTTGAAGTTTAATTCCTTTTTATTTCGTTATCCAAATATGAAACAACGCATTTGAATACCAACACATAAAAAAATATTTTAGCTCACACACAAAAAAATGATGCAATGGTAAAAAAGAGAATAAGTTGTGGTTAAAAACTCTGGCCAAAAAATAAAAACAACCAAAATTCAAATGACATTTCACAAAAAACAAAAACAAAAATCTTATCTACACACTACTCCATTGGTTGTTAAAAATAAAACATTTCCATATTTTTATTCGTTGGGAGTCAAGACATCACAAAAAAAAAAACCAAAACAGGACAAAAATCAAAATGCCAAAAATCAAAATAGATGAGGCTAATCCTCGCTACAAAAAAAAGGGGCAAAAAATCAAAAATTATAGTCTATTAACAACGGCTGAGCCACAGTTAGTCCTAGTGCCAGCTGCGGCTCAAACCGTGTTACGTTGACTACATCAAAACAAAAACGATTGTTATTCTCTCTTCCTTTTTTTTTTTTGTTTCTTTAATATGGTACTTACGCTTGTCTTCTGCTCTCCCAAAAAACGAAGGTTAGCGAGACCCACAAAAACAGTCACGGGCCAAAAAAAAAGACACAGAAAAAATTTGTTTAGATAAATTTTCTGTGTGTTTGTTGTTTATTATTTTTTAATTAAAAAAAAAGGTAGGTTTTAGAAACATTCCTAACTTTTTGTTCCTTGTTTGTCGGATTTTGCGCTAAATTGTTCGTATTTTTTTTTTTTAATGTACACAAAAAAATCATTTAAAAAATCCAATTGTGCCGCTTCAAAAAAACAGAATTCAAAAATTAGTTTCAAAAGTACCAACAGGACTTTAAAAAATACATCCACTCAAAAATTCACCCTATGCATATATATTCTATGAAGATACAGAGTTTTATGTTAGTATTGGTATTCAAATGAAAAAAGAGAAAAGAAAAGAAAAAACCAATAGTCATTCAGTTATCTTTCAGAACTCAAAGACGTAAACTACAAACAAAAAAAATAAAAAAAATAAAACAACAACAAAAAACTAATAAAACCCAAGTGTAAAATTAATACAGAGTTAATTTTACACCCTATTAACACATGTATCATTAATCGTCTGTATAAACATATACATATACAAAAAATACAGTGCGTTTTGGAGATAACTGCAAGTCAATCGCATTTGGATTTAAGTACAAAAAATAAATCGGACAGTTTAGTATTTAAAAAAAATAACACATTGAACCAACACTAGGATCTATTGTTTTTAATATTAGTCAAACTAGTTCGAATAACTCCATGAAACCGTGCATGTGGATGAACACAGTGTCGGTCAACAATTGAATCCAAATTACTGTTGTAGAAATTAATCGCCAAATAATCAATCTCCAGAACGCACTGTTCAAATAAAATCTGAAACTTCTTTCACTTAAATATCCAAAATGATAAAAAGAAAATGCATTTGAAACAAAATAAAAGGTGCATTTTTGTTTTGTGCGGAAGAATAAATACATCCAGTGCACTTAAATCTTATTTTTTACGTGTGACATGCACTACAAAGTGCAGTGTGTTGATTCAAAAAATGAAAACAAAGAAAAAATCCACTTGAAAACCAAACAGAAACCAAATTATATATATATATATATATATAGGTCAAATCAAAATTAAACGTGATGCGACAGAACTTAAAAACAGAACAAAAATAACTAAAGAGATTAATAAACACATATCAAACTTAAAACAACAAAATAAAGGAAACCAAACCATTAAAATAATATTTTTAAAAAAATGTGCTCTTTTCATTACAATATAGGTGAGAGAAAAAAGTGATATAATATGGGATGGGCCAATGTTAATAAAAAAGGAGAACAAGGGTACACATTTTTTGTTTCAGAAAAACCAAAACACAAAAAGACACAGGTTGTTATCAAAAACGAACCCTGTCTGTAGTAGAAAAATAGTTTAAAAAGATTTTTGTTTTTTCTCCAAAAAAGAAAAAAAAGGCAAAACAGACACCTCGATATCCAAAAAGTTGGCACTGCTACAAAATAGAAAAGATAGAGACACACATGAAAAAAATGTATCAGATGAGGAGTAAAAAATAGACAAAATCCTTTTGAGCTTCAAAAAACAAGTATACAAAAATTCGCACAAGTGGTTCCTCATGTTTTTTTTTTTTTTTTTGACAGTAAATAGAAACCAAAAGGGAAAAAGAAAATTCAAAAATCAAACACATCCACAAAAAAGAGAAAATCGACCACACAATTTTCATAGAATATATTTCATTTCAAAAACCAAATCAGTCAGAAAACATCAAAAATCAAAAGTCTACATTTTGAATTTAACCCACCCAAAATTTGAAAAATTTCAGGATCTTGAACTTTAAAAAAAAAAAAAATATATAAATATAAAAAAAAAAGAAACACGATCAAAGCGACTTTCAACTTTTTTATTTGGCTCTTTCTATACCTCAAACAATTCCCTTTTACATATTAAATTGACACTGGGTATGTCTACATTTGTGAGTTTTTATCGATGCACAAACAAGCCCAAAGATGGCACAAAGCCAAAATGCATTTGAGTGACCTATAAAACCCACGAGTGTACACGGACCCAGTGCCGTTCAACATGTGTTCAATGACTCCCAGACCAACACACATCCATTAATTTTAATTTTAGATTTAAAAAAAGCTAAAAACCACTTTCATCGAGTAAGGAATCACTTAAAAAAAAAAAAATAAATAAATAACAATGAAAAATATAAAAAAAAAGGAAAAAAAAAATAATCCCTCATAGTCACACAATAAAACTAGGAACTCACTTTTCCCTTATAACATTAAGTGCCTGGGCACACAAACCTTTCTTTTCAAAAAAAGATTTTTGTTTAAGTCAAATTTGGCAAAAGAGACAAGAAAATAGAAGTTCATGGATTAGTATTTTTTTTTTTTTTTTTTTTTTTAATTTGTATGTTAAAAATTTCTATATATTTTTATTTTTTAACTATTTAAGATTAATTAATGTATGATTGATGGTAAAATTTTGGATATTTGCATTATTTTATGTTACAATGTCAAATTTTAGAGAAAGGAAAATGTCAAAAGGAAACAAAATTAAACCATCATAAATTATCGCTTTACTTCTTGCTTCTTATTACTCAATAATCCTGAAAAATTCACTGATAATTAATTAAAGTTTATATAATTAACAACTATTTTGCTCTTATGATCAAGGCTTTTGAAAATGATAAAATAAAGCGTGTCTGTTTAGAACAGAGATCGGCAATATGTGACAAAAATTACAAGCAAATCAAGTAAGTTTTTTTTCTTGGAGTCACTCATTTTACCTTTTCAAAAAGGCTTAATTGACACGATGACCTAAAAGATTTAATTTCGAATTGACAGTTAGTTCCAACTCTGTACAGTACACTTAAGATAGGCCAATTTCAGGCGATGGAAGCTTAAAATCAGACAGAGGCAATTTTATTAACAAAGCGCAGATCGCTATTAACAAGAATTCAATTCATGGGAGCATAGCATAACCATGATCTATCTGGGCCTAATAATGTATATAAAAACTATCGCCTTTCAGAAGGAACTGTATTTATTTGTAATGATTTGCAGTTCCAAATTTTCTGCTTCTCTATGACAGAACGTTGTTTTTCCTATTTCTTGAAAGATGGTAAATGAATAGTCAATGACCTAATGGCCTATCATTTTTCTCAAGTTTTGCCTGTTGACTGAGTATAATGTAACGCGTAATGCAAGGCGAATTCTTTGTGTGTTCGCTGCTACGAGCTTTACATGTAACGGTCGCCACACCATTCGACCGGATCCATCGGGGCGTCGGTTTTTTTGTGCGAACACAAAGGCGCTCGCAGTTCTCGTTTGGACGGCGTTCTTGGCAGTTGTGTAGTGTGGACGTTCATGATGTAGAGTGACAGACAGTCGCTTGAACTTATTGGTTTATACCAAGGAAAACCGGAAATTTGGAACCATAAAAACCCGTATTATTTCAAAAAGAATCTGAAAAAAAAGTATGCGTGGAGTGAAATTGGCCTTTCATTTGGAAGAGAAGTCAAATAATGAAAGAACAAAATTATTAGTTTGCTTGTTTCACGTCGATGGGAAAGAGGGAAAGTAAAAAAGAGTTTCCACCATCGACGCACCAAACGTTTCTTTAGGTCTTCACTTCATAATAAATACGTACAAATAAAAACAGCACCAGCTATCACAACCTTCCTATTCGGCATGTTCGTAGCACATGGAACAGCCCCATCTTCAAGATTCGCGTTGAGTTCGTTTACCATCCACTCTAAATTACATGTAATTTTACATTACACGTTACACCCATCTGGATCTGCATTTACAAATTGATGTCCCACTTGGTAAATTTATCCACAGTGTGGTTTTCAATCGCCAGACATTCAGTTCCACCTTTTAGCCTTTGGGACTTTGGGTAATTAAGATCTGGTCCAAATAGTTTGAAATTGTTTGTCTTATATATTGCCTTAAATCCTGGCACAACTTTATAATTTTGTTTTTGCAGGTACTTCAGGTAAGGCTTTTCAAGGCCATCTTTGAGTTGAAAGTAGTCTCAAGCACTGCAGTTCTATTTTGCGGATCTTAGCTTGGACAAATGATGGTACGAGGCCTACAGGGTTTGATAGGTAAAAATTTGTCCCTTTGACACCTGCTCCCCAGTCTATTACTTTTTATTTTTACAGTCCCCTGGAGTTTTCCCTTACCAAAATTCAATTTTTAAAACTATCTTTAACTATTGGGTTGTCCGGAAAATAATGCAGGATTTTGGTATTAAACAAAAAAAAAGAAACTAGTTACTTTAAAGCAATGTTCTTTAATCAAAATAATTTCCCATACTCTCAATACATTTCTCCCAACGTGTTGGTAACTTATTAATTCCGTCTGAGTAGAATTCAGAATTTTTAGAATTGATAAAGTCAATAAATGCATTTTCCAGTTCCGTTTGATTTTTGAATATTATGTGTTGTAAGTAGTGGTCCAGGTGTCTAAAAAAATGGTAGTCAGTAGGCGAGAGGTCCGGAGAGTAGGGTGGGTGAGGCAAAGTTTCATAGCCAAGCTCCAATAATTTTTGTGACGTTACACGTGACACATGTGGTCGAGCGTTGTCATGCAACAAAATGGGCCCTTTCCGATTTCACTTTTCCAATCGCCTTGAGGTGGTCAGCGACGGTCGTTTTACTGACTTTGAGTTGCTCTGCAAGTTCTCGAACAGTTGTTTTGGGGTTTTCTTCCACCACTGATTGCAGAACATCATCATTAAGAGAGGAAGGCCTTCCACGACCTTCTTCATCTTCAAGGCTGAAATCTCCATCCCGAAATTTTTTAAACCACCTTTGCACAGTGCACTCATTAACACAACCCTCGCCCCAGACTTGGTTAATGTTTCTAGCCGTTTGGGCTCCGCTTCGGCCGAGTTTAAACTCGTAAAAGAAAATCGTACGAAATTCTCGCTTTGACATTATAAGGATGACTGAATTATTTCCAAGTAGCGGAATGCTACAGAGGTAAACAAACAATATCATTTGGAAGAGGATTAATAAGTGTTGACATTCATACAAATGAGTAATCCTGTAAACGTAAACAGAATATTTTATATAGATTTTTTTTAATGAAAACTTAAAATCCTGCATTATTTTCCGGACAACCCAATAGTAAAACTCCTAAAAAAATTAGGCACATAGCACTACTAAGTTAAAAAAATAACAAAATAACAAATATGTTTTAAATACAGAATTTATAAATTCTATTGGGAAGTACTGTATATAAAAAGATATTTCTATGATGAAGTATGTAAAAACCCTGTCATAGTTTTTAATTGATGACAATTTAAAAGCTACATTGATTGGAATTCGCAATTTGAAAATGCGGATGAGGAATTGCTGAAACTGGGATATCTCAACCTTTAGGCTTAACCTCTGCGATCTGAAGCCCTGATGTTAAAATATCAACAAAAGTTGTAATTAAAATAAAATGGCAGTGTCGTGGGCTGGATCAGTATCGAAGCTTTTAATGGTGGCCTACGAAGGAGCCTGATTTGAACAAGAAATCCTACTAAGAATAAACCAGGCGAGGTTGAATCATGGACACTTACTCTGGGTCAAAGCACGTTTATCTGCCCAGCATGCAGAAAAAGCTCGAATTGGCCCACTATTGAAGGAAATAATTCCTTGGCTCCATATAGTGAGCACGTAGGAATGCCGCTTGACATTCTGACTGCTTGAGCATGGCAGTGAATATCGAGGGCCCCTGTTCTGATTCGTAGAGGACACACTGTTGTTTTATTATATATAGCACTCATATTTTTGGGTATGTGTTGAGTGAATGTATTTATTAGCGCGAATGTGAGGTGTGAGAGGGTTGACGGCAGAATATTTAATACCCCATTGACACTTGAGACGAGTTTATTGACAGCACACAGAGCCCACTTAGGTGGATAGATAAGACCATGGTCTGACCGCAGACTTCCAACAATAGTGCGGGATTCTCTCATCCTTCTGATAATTATCATAAACTGCAAAACTTGGAATTGATAGAGGATTGCGAGAAGCGGTAGGCTCAACTCTGTACATGCCTGTGCAGATATGAGCTTATTCAAATCAGTAATGAATAATCATTTTTCACATTAGAACAAATTAACATAAAATCATTAAAAATTAGTTTTTCGTCATGAGTAGAAATAGATGCCTGCTGAAACTGATATATAAAAATGTTTGCCGATCCCTGGTTTGGAACATATATTTTTAAAAAATTAATTAATTAATATCAAAAATTACAATTGTTTAATTACTTTAACAGTTTGTAAAAATAGTTTTTGAAAATTACAGAAGCAAGAAGTATTTCAAGTGTTTGTCTTTAATAAAATTGAAATGAATATATTTATTTTAAAGGCTTGTTAATAATGTATGGTGTGATTTTGATGTGTAATGCATACCGTCTTCATGGGTGCGGACGGTGATTGGGTAGGAAGGGGGCCCGTCGCCGACCGACGTCCCTGCCAGTACCCAAATTCTGTATTCAGTCCATCGCTTCAGCTCGTCCAGGAGTATTGAAGTTTGGTTCAGTTTCGTGATGGTCCCTTCGGAATCGCTCCGCCCCGATTCGACGAACTGTAGTTTGTAGTAGATTATCCGTCCGTTGCTCCGATCGGCTGGAGGCGGTTTCCAAGAGACTCGGATTGAAGTTGGGCCGACGGCCTCACCGCTAACATTCTGAGGGGGAGCTCCTGGCACTGTTTTCCCATTCCAATGTTGAAGAGGGATAAACCAAATTCCCCAAAATTTTCACACAATAAACACCACAACCAAATTTCATAAGCAACTCTCGGCTGCACTTTACCCATTTTTACAATTATAAAATGAAAAGCCTCAACATTTCCTCTACTTGTCAACAATTTTTTAATATTAGTAATAATCATATTGTAGCTATACTCATAAATGATATGACCAGCCATCAAACTGTGTTGTTTGAAGAAAATTTGTACTCTAAATTTTTTTTTTTTTCGTATTTGTCATTTCATCGGTGTAGGTTTATAATTAGTGAACTCTACAACATATAAATTTATTCTCTTATTAATTCTTATGGCAGAGCTTTGAAGAGTCCATGACCAAAAATGGTTTATTGT
The DNA here is from genome assembly GCA_039619505.1 of Cimex hemipterus. Lineage (NCBI taxonomy): Eukaryota > Metazoa > Arthropoda > Insecta > Hemiptera > Cimicidae > Cimex > Cimex hemipterus. The sequence continues at coordinate 19,476,221 of CM077110.1, read as the reverse complement.
GCCATCTCCACTATCATCTAGAACTCTTCATCAAGCTTAATTTGCCAGGTCTCAAAGTTTTGTTAAAATTGTGTGTCCTCCAGACTTTGATTTTTCCTCTCCTAGTTATGTTCCTACCTAATCCTTGGTTTATTACCATACCATCTTTGGAAACATTATCGGTTTAAGAGCAATTTTTTTTTACCAAATATAATCGGCATTTAACTGGGATCCCTTTCTTCCTTTCTGGTCTACTGGGTATTTTAATTTGAAATTTCTTATCAATATGTATTTTGAGATTATGCCGTTGACAAGCTAAAACTTATTAGCCTGAAGTCCTTCCTGAAGCTTTTATTGCTTCTTTTTATGCGGGTCTCTGCATAAGCCTGTAAATTGTGGCTCTAGTATCTCCCTGGATGATGGTAGATTCTGGAGAACTTCCAGACCAGAAGCGGGGTGGTCAGATGGTTATAATCCATGATGCTGAAGAAGAAGCCAGTCAGAGTTCACTAATTACAACCCTACCAGAATTTTTGCTAATATAAAAAATATAGTTACCTGAAAAGTAAAAAAAAATGCACGTCGATGCATCGTAAAAGATGCACATGCTTTAAGTTAAAAAAATAATATTCTTCTTAATAGAAGGAAAGTTGAGGTTTTCATGATATAAAAGAATGGAAAGCAGAGAAAAGACAGATAGACAACCCTGCTCAACAGTCAGAAGTCCCATTTTATCAGTCACAGTTGAAAATAAAATTAAAAAATGTTTGTTTTAAAATGAAACAAAATGGGTCATTCTGATGAAAAAGCAAAAGAATAAAAAAAAAAAAAAAAAAAATCAAATGTTAGGTGTGCTATGAAAATTTTCAGCAGCACCAAGTGGTCAAAATTAGCATGCATTACAAAAAAAAAAAAAAAATAAAAAAAAAAAATAAAATGAAAAGTCAGTAAAGCTGTTGATGATCAGTAGATGCAGTCAAAAGTCATACAGCGACTATTCCGACTCCCTAAACTGACAATGGGAAGGCTTGGAATAGGGATTAAGTTCAAAAGGAAATTTTACAAAGGTTTTCAGGGCTTAGGTGAGTGTGAATTACAGTGCAGAAATATCGACAATTAAAACAAAAATTCATTTGGTGATTCTGTGCTCACTAAAACTCAAGAGAAAACTTCAAAAACTTTTTTTTTTAATTATTTACACCGTTGTCTGTCCAGTTTACCCCGATCTACAGATATGTAATCAACCATGATTGTAATGTATGTAAATTTTAATAAAAATTGTTTCCTCCATAAGGATAGAAAAATTCATTTAAAATAATGAAAAGAAAGAATTCCAAGACTGATTTTCCCTGATTCATCACAGGCTTTGTTGTAATTATTTCAGAAATTTATATCAGCCTTCATCATAATTTTGTATCAAAATCTTATCTTTACATTAAAAATATTATTATAAGAAATGTGTAGAGATTAGTGACCGTAAACAGATAATTATTCAGATATCGTGGGATGCGGTCTTGTGGGATGTAGGTATCAGAAAAACATTTTTTTCATCTTGCCAACGTTTCGATCTTTATCAAGATCATCTTCAGGGCTCAAAGTGTTTGTCTTCTGTGTAATTGTGCCATTCTTGCGTGTCGTGTTGGGTACTGGTACTCTCACACAGTACACAGAAGACAAACACTTTAAGCCCTGAAGATGATCTCAATGAAGTTCGAAACATTTGCACGATGAAGAAAATGATTTTCTGAAAACTACATCACACCAGACCGCATCTCACGATATGTGAATAATTATAAGAAATGAGATTAATACATTTCTTTTTTTTGTATTTCATAATTAGAATAATGATATGCTGATAGAATTTTATATTTTTAGTTTATTTTACATTGCATTTCACAATTTAGATCAAATCTGGTGGTTCCTCCGATTTATAAATAGAGGCGGAATTATAGAGGGATGAATTAAAAAATTATATATCAGTTGATAAAATAAGTCCGTAGCATTTTTCAATAATTTGTTTTTATCCTTCTTGTGTTTTAAAGAAGTGATTTGTCGTTGGGTGCATTTAATTATTTATGTATATCTATGTGTCTCGTAGACAACCGATATAAATACTGAAGAAGGCAAAATGCCAAAATGCATCAGACAGACCAACCCAGCAACAACAGGCAAACACGAGGTAAAAATCAAATTACAACTTCACACTGCAGAGAACATGAAAAAATCTCACGCTTTAACTTTACCTTGATCAACTTAATTTTTTTTTTTTTAAAGTGAAAACACCAAGAAACCACACTTGAAGAAGTTTTTGTTTGCTTCTTTCTTGCATGATGATGGTTTTATAACTGTCTTCTGCATTGTCTTCCTTTCTCGTTCAATGTACAATAAATTGTACCTCATAATTCAACCTATTTTATTATTTTGAACAGACTAAAACATGGAAGTCATACTGAAGAAGGCAAAATGCTGCAAGGCCTGATAAACCGACCTGCAAGTATAGGCAGTCAAACATGGTCGAAAATGAGATTACCATGTTTATTTAGTCGTTATTTTTTTCACACACTGAAAATGGATTATGGCGTTTTTGTTCTCTGGTTTCATTCGAGATCTTGGGTTTTCACAAGATTCACAGTTTTCGTGGTCCGCTCGACCAATTGATATATCACAATTAATTACGGTTTTTAATTGAGATGAAAAAAATATGGCAAAAGGAGGGGAAATTCGTAAGGTGAGGTTGAGATGGGGAGTTGATGTCTGAGTGGATCGAGGTCATGATAGCTCAGGTGGTAGAGCAGCGGCGTATCTAGCCGAAGGTTGTGGGTTCGAATCCCTCTCGTGCCATTGACTTTTTTTCATCTCAACTAAAAACCGTAATTAATTGTGTTATATTAATTGGTCGAGCTGACCATGAAAACAGTGAACGATGATTTAAAAATGAAGAACACTTCACTAAAGCTCTCGGTCGCCATTTCAATTGTCATCGAGAATCCAAACAGATTACACGACATCTGAAATATGGCAAAAGGAGGGAAAATTGGGGTTAGATTGAGATGGGGAGTTGATGTCTGAGTGGATTGAGGTCACGATAGCTCAGGTGGTAGAGCAGTGGCGTATCTAGCCGAAGATCATGGGTTCGAATCCTTCTCGTGCCATTAACTTTTTTTCATCTCAACTAAAAACCATAATTAATGGTTTTTACAAGATATTTTACTAATTTAAAATCGAGACAAAAATAGTGCATTTTTTTGACATTTGTTGGTTTTTTTTTATTTCAAAGGGAAAATCACAGCTCAAATTGCTTAGATTTTTGATGTGCAGGGTGACATTTTAGGATAAACGTCTGTAAGTGGTTTGCTCAGTTTGGAAGCGGAAATTTGAGTAATCCTTCGTTTTCTATTTCCTTCAGCGGTTGATGACAAATTCATGCTTTCGTCAGGGGGCCGCGGTAGCCGAGTGGTTAAGGCATCAGACTCTCGGCTAATAGACCCCGCAGTTGTGGGTTCGATCCTCACCATCACCTCTGGAATTTTTCTGACGCCTAAGGGGACCGGTGGCCAATAAAAAGAAATTGACACGGCACTCATCAATGGAAGGGGCGGGAATGGATCTCAGCGACCCTGAATCTGGTCCCAACCCCCTTCAAAAATGAGTTTCTTCGATGGAAGAACACTGGTACAACGGGGGTTCAAGTTCACTTTGTGTTGTGAGCCCTCCTCCAGAAATTAAGTCTGGATATAGTACAATAAGCTGAACAGCTGCAGTGCTCAGGAGGGAACTCCTCCAGTCCTTGGTGACCATTGTATCCATCCATCATGCTTTCATCACAAACCCACAGTTAATGTTTTCGGTTCAGAAGAGTAGAAAATCCAGGGGAAAATGTAGTTTACAAAGAGCATTAAACAACTTTTTTTTACCGGCTCTAGATTGGCAACAGATATAAATAAAATAGCACAGGTAAATGAAAATGATTCAGCGGGATTTAGCAAAGTGAGTCATTATTTTGTTAACTGATTATCCAGTTATTTGTTTAAATCAACAACAAATGGTACTGATTTATCGTACGAACAGTACACAACAATAACAGCTCTGAAAGCTAGATTACATCCCATGAAGGAATGCAGTTGGTATGGGAATAGTTTCACTATTAGCTACTTCTGTTAAACCAAGCCATTAATTCTAGGGTGTAATGCACATGAATTCAAGTGAGCAATCAACCAAAAACAACCAGCTCTGGTTAATCGAAAGGGGCTTGTTTTCCACCCAGGGGGGATAACACCTGTATCTTTACAGGTGCACCAGATGTTGGAGTTGGCTGGGATGAACTCTGTCCACTGTGTTCGACAGGCCCTGCCCTTTCATGTATTCACATGCCCCCACAAAATTCTATTAACACAAAAAATGTTATGTTCCACTTGAACACTGTTGAAAGCACATCAAGGAGTTCGCTCAAAAACCTGAGAAGTTTCTGGGAGGAACAGCACACTTATTTTACACCCTATATTTATATTTTTCTATCAGATAAGATATTAGACTGAACATTGTGAAATGCAAAATAAACTAGCAAGATTTGACATATCAAGACTGTCAAGCTTCTCTGTACTGTAATTATATCATGTGATTCATTCAATAAGCTTTATGGCTTATTAAGATAAATTAATCTCGATTAAAAAAATTCAGAAATTGAGCAAAAGTCGGTTAAACTGGACAAAAAACGTTTTTTCATTTGCAAATAAAACAGTGCTGTGACTACAAACTTCATGCATCTGCTGGTTGTGTGCCTCTCGCATCGGACAGAGCCGATGGCAGGAGGCACTTGCACACGGACTCACCGTACTGCTTAGTCCTGACATGTATCGGTGGCGTTGTGGCACCTTCGCCACGTTGTGACCTAGCGGCAAGCCATATGTAGTAAAGAGTGTTTGGATATAGGTTTGTCAAAGTGTACGACTCGGAAATCGGTATCCTACGATGGTTCTTTTCCTAATGAAAACCAATTTTAATATATTATTTTATATTTGTTTTGAATATCGAGATACTTTACCTTGGCGTAAGTATCATTCCAGTACAGCTCATAGCTGACGATGTTCTCTCCTGCATGGTTCGGCTTTGACCACGCTAGCGATACGGATGTCTCACCGATGTCTGTTGTGTGCAGGTTCCCAGGTTGACTCGGAACTGAATTTTTTTATTTGTAATAGATTATTCTTTATAAGTTTAAGGGTTTGATACTCATGACCTACCTCCTTGCTGCGTCTTGACAAGCGTGGGTGCGCTCAACGGGCCAGGTCCTACACTTGTTGAAGCCTGAACACGGATTGTGTAAATTGTATGTGGAATGAGCTCGCTTATCGTCGTCAGCTGGTTGTTGTCTACGACTCGCGATTCCCACTTGTTTAGTGGCTGCTGAGGGTTCATCGTATAGTAGACTTTGTATCCCTGAAAGAAGTTAAAATATAGATTTTGTTTAAAATCCGTTCGAAGTTTGTACTTACGATGACCTGCCCATTGGGCGTCTCAGGCTCATCCCACTGGATCACCATTGTACTCGAGCTCAACGGTCTCACCTGGACGTTTCTAGGTGCGGTGCCTGGTTCTAGAAATAACGCAAAACAAAACTCAACCAAACAAACAATACTATGGATTAAAACAATATCGAAGCCAATAACAAACCAAAAAATGCACACAATTAAAAAAAATAATAAAAATAAAATATGAATTATCATTTACACTTACTTGCACCTTCATTGTGGATATCGCCTAAAATGAGCATGAAAGAAAAAAAGAAAAACAAGTTGTATATTAGTACTAAAAAACGGTTTTAAACAAATTTATTTAAGTGAAGTGAATGAACACTATCTAGATGAGATCTACATGCATCTATGATCATAAATAATGATGATTATGGAATAAATCTTTAAGAAAAAATATATTTGGTCATAGGCATTCATACAGTCAATAGATTGGAAAGAGGGGAATGAAATAAAAGAGGCATTTTGAAGACATTTGTTCCTAGCCTGAGCATGCATCTATATCTGCCTGCTGGCTTCTTAATGGGCAAAACTGTGCAGATGTGCTCAAGGGTCGGTAGGAGACAAGACGCCTATCTATCTCCTTAATGACTTAATCACCTTTTAATGGCTAAATTTTCTGCAAATTTTAACCTGTTGCTTAGAAAAAGGTAAACTATCTTGGATTTTACTTATTCGTTATCAAATAAATTGTACTCTATTTTAGATTTCCCAAACTTATTGGTACTTAGTATCACAAAACTTAGCCTCCAAGGAGATAAAAAAGGCTCGAATGTCTTGGAAACGAAATAAGAAAAAAAAAAAAAAAAAAAAAAAAACGGTGTCTTTGTGCGCAGTGCTTCGAACAGTTATGTATTTGTTGTTCAAATATACACTTACAATTATCGTATTTTGATTTATTGAAACGTATTCGATATTAGTATGGGCGTTTGTTTTGATTGTTTTGATAAGGGTGGCCACATTTCGTCAGGAAGTCCAAGTTGATATTTTTTTGTTGTTGTAAACAAAACAGAGAACAAAAAACATCCAATGTAGTTTTCGAATAAATTTTCATCTAAGATGTACACATTTGATATATGATATATATGATAACAGGCAAAAAGAGCTTCAAAACCGTGTTAAAAATGACAAAACTTATTGAAACTTCTGTTTTTATTTTTTTCAAAATAAATTTATATTTATATTTTGCGAGGGGTTCCTGTTTTGAATAAATCATCTATTGTATGAGCACTGTTCACTGAGGTTTATGGGGTGTCCAACCAAATTTTACCAGCTTTAGTGGTTGCCACAGTGCGCACTAAACAGAGACTAAAATGAAACTGTCATTTGATAATATAATAATTGTAATTTTGTAAATGCTAAAGTGACATGTCCTGCAAATAAAGAAATTTCTAGTATTTGCTTATTTTTTAAATAAACATTTGAAGCTCTTTTTTCCAGGTGAATTTATTAATAAGTTTTAGTAAGGAAGAACTTCATACCAGTTTCTCCAGTAGGTACGATGATGGGGCTACTGGGCGGTCCTCTTCCAAGATTGTTGACAGCGATAATAAAAAACTCGTACTCTGTATATGGGCTTAGATTTCGTACAGTGTAGTAGGTCGTGATGATTCCAGAGATTTCCGAGTAAGCCTGGTTGGCATATTTAGGCTTGTACTGAAGCACAAAGTACTGGAGTTCTTCGTTAGTCGGGAACGACCAAGAGAGTCGAACTGACGTTGCAGTCACATCAGAGAAAGTCAGGCTTGTTGGAACACTCGGCAGAGCTGCAAATTGTATTTTGAGTTGATTTATTTAATTCATCTTTCAATCGTTGATTTAAATACATTGAACTTTGACGTATGAAACTGTCTCAATGATCCCGAGGGCTGTTGATGCGATGCAGGTGTAGTTTGCAGACTCCTGAATGCCCTTCAGCTGAAGAACATTCCTTCCAATGGGGAGTTTGTCATCTGGCGTCATATCCTGAGCCGGCTCCTTTCGCCATTTAACATATGGCATTGGTGATCCGACAGCGACACAAGTCAAGTTTTGGTCAGCTCCCAGCATTACTTCTACAAGTGAAGGTGGTGGGATTGAAAACTGCGGAGGGACTCGACGAACTAGAACAAAAAAATGTATATATACATAACGGCTCTAAACTGCAGGAGGGACCTGATGAACTAGAACAAAAAAAGATACGTAATGGCTGTAAGTCAAAAGTTATGCATGCATTTCTTGCAACTTTCATAGCTTTAACAATTCAAATTACTCCTACCCCACTTAAATACTACGCCCTCTGTTCTGTTGTATTTCTTACACAGTTGAACTATAGATTTTTCTTTTGTCTAGAGGACAGTAGCTGTATGCCAGACTGTTGGTCCTACATTCCAGCCATTTCATGTAAACCGCTGTCAATTTTTAGCAGTTTATATTTTGCTCGCCGTGTCTAGAAGATAGATTTTAAAGTTCTTGATTTATTGTACGCACTTGAAATCTCTTTCTTTTCCAGCCTTCTGAAGAGATTACAAAAGCACCTGTGACTTTATGAATACATATAATGAAAATGGTACCAGTATTTCAGCTCTTTATAAGACCAACTTTTCCATTTATTTCAAATATTTCGTGTCATGGAGGTTTTAATGGAAAGAACCACTGCTGCAACTGCTTGGTTATCAGACACCTCTCAAAATATGATCTAATTGATATTGGTGTGACCAAGTTCTGCTTCTATACCTTCAAGCAGTTTACAGTTTAGTCCTCGTTTACAACTATTCGACTAAAGAAAATAGGAAACAGTAGACCTCCCTGCGGGCATCTTTGAAATGTGCTCACTTAGAGGTGACTGAATGTTCAAAGTTTCTAGAAAATGCACCATAATCATTATTTCGCAGTTTCGAGTTTTCGGAAGCCCTGTCAATATTGAAGTTATTCTTTTTATGCATATTTACTAGGATCTCACAGTTCTAAGTTTACTTCTAACTCTATACGATCAGCATTTATTGATCCTTTATGGTTTAAAGCTTACTATAAGCTTGTTCTATATTACATTAAATAAGCGTTGGCATCTTTGAATTGATGGGGCCAAAAAAGGATTCCAAATGTTTCTCCACTGCAACCTATATAGGTCTATAGTCAAACCTCTATGCTTAAAACCATACTGTAAGTGCTCATTTTCATGCACAAATTTGTAGGAATGACAGGTTGTGCACATCACAATGATTTTGATTGTACTTGGCATCTCAAGAAACAAAGACTTTACAACTACATGCTACATTGGGTCTGTCAACCATTGCACAAAACCAATGTACTATTTTCAGTATCAGTTGTTGCTCTTTGAATTCTCCAAAATTTAGTAAGGCAATTGCATGTTTACAGACTGTGGTTTTCGGAGGTCCAGAAAGGGCTGCTGTTATGGGTTGAGCTGTTGATTGAAAACTGCTCCGTTAGTGAATTGTTGAGATCTTGCATTATGCAAGTTGGGCCCCTGTATAAAAAGAGGTGCTGCAAGCTCATTGTCTACGGCATGGAAGGTATGATTGTTGAAGTAGTGGTGACACCCTGTGGACATCTAGTTAACCTGGTGCTCACCACACATGGCATATTCTTTGGTATTAGTTTTTACTTTGCAGTGGTCAACTAGACATTAAAAGAAAAGAAAATAGTAAGTTTCTTAACTTTAGTTTGTAATCACACCCTCTTTGGTATGAATCACTTCTTCAGAATCGATTTGGTTTCCCTTTTTGGCAACTATTAGTATGTTTAAGACATTGCTCAGAGTAGGCAGTAGTATTGTGTGCAATTTGGATTATCTTATGCTTAATCATTAGTTGATACTACCAAACGCTACTGTCAGGTCTGATATTCTTTGTTTCAGGACATTGTGAATTGATGAGTTGTTTCTTTCTGAAAGTGGAACTTTTTTTTTGGGGGGGGGGAGTAGGGATTCAAGTATCTCTACCTACAGAGGTCAATTGTGGAACCCTTTTTATTAAGATCATATCGTGGAAAGTGAATCTTTTCTCCACAAAACTAAGCAATGCTTTGGTACATATTTGTGCTTGTCTCTTTCTTTGAGGACTGCCTTACTGATGTGGCTATACTGGACCTAAGAACTAATTCCTCATATTCACAACGGTTATGTGCCGATATCTATGGTGTCTTTTGACAAGTCAGTTTCTGTTTCTGCTTTCCTGATTTTTTTACCGTAGTTGAGAGGGCAGGGCTGCTTGCTGAGAGAGAAAACAGTTCCTTCCCGTTCCTTTTTGAGAGATTTATGAATCTCTTCGCTTGCTTCATATCACTGCTTGAATTTTCCTTTATCACACCGTTTTTTTCAGCTCCAACTTAAGCACACTCTCCAGTAAGCTTAGTTGTTGTTTCAGTCCTAGGTGGGAGACGGCTGCACCTTATTTGGCTACTTGGTCAGTCAGTTCCTTCTTTCTATGCCATCATGTCCCAGAATCCACTTTTACGTAACTCTTTTTTTTTCTTTTCTTTGGCGAAGGTATTTAAACTACGATGTTATATGAACCGTCGGGGTGTCGGTGTTTTTGAAAAACATCCAACTTGTAAATATGTCTTGTTCGAATGCAGAGCCCCTGGATTCGAACCAGGGACCTTAACCTTACAATGATGAGCGCCGTGTTAACGTCTAAACCGTTGCACCACCGATGCCCCTTACCGTAACCTTGTTGGGTTGTCCTTATTTATGTACTTAAATATTAATTTGAAGCTAAAATTGCCCAATTCGTTTCTACATCTTAACTTCCTCCCACTTGGTGCTCGTCCAGTATTTATGTACTGGTGTGTTTAGTTGTGGTCCCAGTCCCGAGCTGCATTCTTTTGTTAGTTGGTCATTTCCTTCTGAACTACCTCTAGCTAATCTTGTATTCCATTAGGAAATTTTGAGACTTCCACTCTAGTTTGGAGCTCAAAGCGTACACATTTAGCGCCTTTATAACAGTCTGACTATCCGGAAATAGATCTGTGCACTTTTCATTTTCTTCTTTATTAACTCCTATGCATACAGCTGTATAGCTACTTGGATATTATAGAAAACTCAAAGTTTTCTTCTAGTAAATGTAACTAACTCCGATGGTACAATCTGCATCTTTGATTCAACTGTCCTCACCCATCTGGTTAAGCTATAGTAAGAATTTGTCCAGGCACAAAAGTGTATATACTACACTATTATCCTAAAAAATAGATAATCCCGGGATGCATTAATTTATGTTTAATGTTTAATCAAACCGTTGGTTTTCCTAGTCCGACTCTAGTCTGCACTATTCTAGCGTGAGTGAAATTAACTTGGGATAAAGGTACCGCTATCGTCACAGCAAAAAGGATTTTCATACGTAAAGGCCACTTTCAAATGGACATCAAAAGAGTAGGCACTACAGTAAAAAGGTCGAAAAAGAATTGCGCGTAAAAGAGTAACAGGATTAAAAAGACAAGTTTAATCGAGGTCTCGACTCCCGACTGGTCTCAGGTGTCAGTACGCGCACTCTTTCCAATTGGCTTTCCTATTGCGTCCCAAATTCCTTTTCTATTAATTATTGGCTCGGATGATAGTAATTGAAGTCTCATCGAAGCGGATTGGGACGTGGAAACGACTTTACGAGCAACAGGTGACGAGGAAGATAAGATTGGGTCATTAACGACGACCGATTTCTGGTTCAAGACAGCCGAGATTCCACTCGGCAGAAGAAACGGGATTTCACCGGTTTAATGATCGGGGGTCAGGGCGATATTTTGTTTACACCGAGCAAATGGTAGTAAAATAAGTCGCCATGGTTACAGACCCCGATTGGGGAGGAAACGAAAACTTGTCGGGGTCACGATAAAACAGGATGAATGACGGTCGGAACGGTTCTCCTTCTTTAGTCGAATCAAAGTTAAATTAGTCAACTAGTTAACACGATGTACGTCACAGATAAGGAAATACTGAGGGTAATCAATCAAAAAAGGTTGGAAAAATCAACAACTATAACTATCGATTACTCAACAGTATATTGCTTTAACTATCTATTACCAACCTAACATGGATATCACAATTAACGTCAATGATACACTGAATAGCACAATGACTAGTTAATTATCTACATGTTAAGGATAGGGATCAAAGCCATATAGCCTTCTGTACCTCGACCTGAGTAGATCTACTGTGTTCACCTATTGTTTATAAATCACTGGCTAGCTTCAGGTTGTTAATTAACCTTCATAGCGTTGCCAGCAGCTCCTTAGTGTACGATCTTGCTTGCGGCTTTTCCTCTCTCATTTGCAAGAATTTCTGCACTTAGAACGACCTTCACAAGAACATAAAATGTATCCTCCTATTTCTGGCAGTTTCACTGCACTACCGGCGTGGTACCCTCGGGGAAGCGAAGGATCGGACCACCTAGGCTTGGCCTATGGCGTCCCTGGAATGCGTGTGGCAGGTGTGGGCTGATCGCGAGCTGAGACTTTTGACCGTAGACATTGCTCACCTAGGGGGTGGGGTAGCAATCTCACTTAAATCCGAAACCGTTGCCGGGGCGTTCCCGGAAGTTTCTACGCTAGGGAAGCCTCTACACTCAGAGAGATAGAGTCGCCTTCTCTGTCTAGGGAGTACGCGGGTGGGCTGGCCGATGTATTTCGGTCAGTCGGCCTTGCGTGCGGCATTTACCCGTTCTGACGAGGTGTGAGCGAGGCGGTAACAGCCCTTCGGGGTGCGAAACCTCTACATCGTCGCTTCGGCGACGGTGCGTCAGCTCTCACTTTGAGAATCGGACTGTCCGGTAAGAGCTCTTTAGCTTAGGTACGGACATAAAAGATCCTCATGTCAGCCAGACTATGAGTCCGGGAACGCAGTTTCACTGCACTGTACCGTGTTTCTTCTCTCGTTATATACGGTGCATGTGCCTTCTTAGGTGGTAGTGCCATGTCAAGAGTCCAACCAGAATCATGGCTCGGTTGCGGTTGTCTTCCAGTAATTCCGTTGGAAATATTGCGGATGACTCTTGTATGACTATCTTCGCATGCCTCATTCCTGAGGTATTACTCCACGAAATTTTGGACGTTATTAAGGATTAATTTTAAAAACATCCTCTTTTATGGAAAGATGCCAGGCCAAAAAGTAGAGTTCCAGTTCTAGAGAGTCTGTGTTAGCTCTCTCTTGGGACAATATCCTCAATCTTTTTATTGCCTCTAGGCCCCCGAATGTCCCCGGTCATATCATACGTGTCTGACTTCCGCCAAGAACTCCACGCAACTCCAAACGCTTTTTACCTTCACTTCGCACGAGGCAAGGGTATCTCTTTCCTGTTGCTATCGATTATTAAAATGAAGACACAATCGGAACAAAACATCTGACTAGAACTATCGAATACTCATGAACGATGTCACCGTCTACTGCTGTAACCATCTATTACCGCCTTAATACCGATGTCACAATGAAAACACCATGATTACTCAACACCAATATCACAAAGAAAGATATTATCGATACCCAACGTCGATAATACTATCAATGTCTTACTCAATTACTACAACTTTCGATTACTCAATATCAATCAAAATCACTAGCTCATTGCCTCGTTGTAAGGTCCACCATCTATAGTACAATGCACTTCTGTACGAACATTTTTTCAATATCTCAGTTTGCTCAAGGTCTACTCTACTTTTATATTCCAAATCGATATCCAACGTCGATGACACAATCCACTGCTGTAACTATCCATTATCCAACGTCGATGTCACCAACAATCGTAACTATCGAATTCTCAACAACGATGGTGAAACCACTAGTTCATTAACTCGCTGTTAAAATCGAACAGTCATCATCATTAGTCAGCATGAATGATATCAATGAAGAGACTATCAAAACTAAACCTTACTGCGGTAATCGATGAAACATCAATTAGTCGGTATTAGTGATACATTAATTGTTCAACATCATTATTAATACACTCTTATCGTTACACTCTATTAAAAAAAGTTTATTTCGATATTAAACATCGATGCCACTATTGATAACTCAACATTGATGTTGCCTATCACCAGCGAATCTCTCCGTTGTGGCATTTTAGATTTTTACGATGCAGAAAAGTCATATGTTTTTGTGTTTATAACAATTTTTGGGCTTTGTAAGACTTCAAGATAGGCAGAAGAGACAATAGCAAATTTTTTTTAATGATAATTATAACGGCCTTTAACGTTTATTATAAATATATTAAATAAACGAAATATCTTGAGTAAAATATTCTATATTGGAGTCAAAATTACGTACGTCCCACTGCCTTTTCCTTATAACGAAATTAAACCATCCATAACGGAGGACGGTGCGCGACGCGGACACGAGATTTATTTCATAACATTTCGCCCCCCCCCTCACACAAACAAGGCACACCTTTCAAACCGTAAAAACGGCGTCTTTTTCACGCTCCGCGGACCGTCATTTCCATCAAACAATGCCGCCCTAACCGGAATTAGAGGTAATGAAATTCATGGAAAGGAAGGACAATATGCAAAACCTGCCGGGGAGGAGAGGAGTTGCACGAAAGAAGAAAAAGGAACACCCTTTGAAAGCAGTTATTTTTTTCCCCTCTCCTTTCGTGAAATTGCTTATTCATTAATATGAAATAATGTTCTCTTCCATCTAAAAAGGAGTATTTGCATTTAAAAGTTATATATAATAAATATTGCATATAGAGAAAGAAAGAGATGGAGGGGAGAAGGGAGAGTCAGAGAGAGTGAGTGAGTGAGAGGGAGGAGGGAGGGAGGGAGAGAGAGAGAGAGAGAGAGAGAGAGAGAGAGAGAGAGA
>CM077110.1:19409185-19461532 GCA_039619505.1 Cimex hemipterus | reverse complement strand
GAGAGAGAGAGAGAGAGAGAGAGAGAGAGAGAGAGAGAGAGAAATGCTAAAATGGATAAACACAATCAGAGAAAGGGCCACAACAGAATGGCTAAGTAAAAAGAAACATTGTGAAAAATAAGAAAAAGGTAGAGGAGAAAAATAAACCAATAAGGCAGAGAGAGGAGAGCTAAGAAAGAAAGATAGCACAAAAGGTAAACAAAAAGAAACATTTGAACAACAGGAAAGAGAGAGAGAGAATGAGAGAGAAGAAACGCACAGAAAAGAAGAAGAGAGACTGAAAGAGTAAAGAAGTGAAAAAGTAAAATGACGAATTTGAGATTAGGTTACTCAAACCAAAGTAAGTAAAAATCTGATAAAACATTAGTATATAGAAAGTTATAAGAGATATCAGAGAGAAATGAGAAAGCGTAAGAAAGAGGTATTAGTTATTGAAGGAAAGTAAAAATAATACAAAGAAAAAGAAAGAGTAATACAGCGTGTGAGAAAGAAAGAGAGATAAGAAAACGTTAAAAAAGAGATATTAATTATTGAAAGAAAAAGAAAGAGCAATTGTGCGAGGAGTAAAAAAGAGAGAGTGATTGGCAGCAATTGTTGGTACGATCTAACACAGGGATGGTGTTTTCTAATATATCCGATTATTACAGAGGTTTCTCTCAATCTATGTTCCAAAAAATGGCCAAACAGTCAGGAGAAGCGCCTGTTTAAATATATATGTCACACCCAAACCGGGGAAGTATGTAATAAATGTTATTGGGGTTAAAGGAGAGACTAAATCGGCCAATAATTTTTGTCTAATCCGGTAAGGTAGGCATAAAACTGAGTTTGGATGGTTGCAATTTGCCATGGGGCCGGGGGACTTCCTTCGATTCCGGGCCCTTTATCGCATTGGGATCTCCGGGCGAATTGAGCCGGGTATTTACCTCTCACTGCCTCTCTCCGGGATTATCTTGCAGGGGGGTGCGCACCCCCGGCCACAGCTGTTTCACCCCTTTTAGGATACGCCGTCCGATAACTGGAGCCGCATGCCGATTTATGATTGCCCGACTAAACCGCAGCCTGTTTTTACCCCACTTTCTTTCTAATCCTATGGACCTGCAGGAAATTAAAGAAATCCCTGGCTTCTTGGGGGAAAAAAACGAATTGATCAGTTTTGTTTTCAACCCTTTCCCCAAATGTTTAACCGATTCTAAAACTCATTTATTCATTAAAATAACGTTATCGTTACAATGTCCATTCAACTGATTCCTAACTTTTGAAAAGTGCAACTTCTTATGCTTCTTAATTTACCTTAAAAAATACAACAAAAAGCTGAAAGGTTAGCGTTTAGTTCTACTTGCCCTCCTCCAGCTTAAAGTCTCAACATAACTTGGGATTGCACCCCGACCAATTAGATAAGAGTCTGGCCTCACCTGTTTAGTCTAGTAGTGGGCGAGACCCTTGAGACTGAAACCATAAAAATCTCAAAGGTGGTGCATATAGCATTTTAGACATCCTAGTGCGTTAAACCTTAAAAGATTCAAAGAATTTAGTTGGATCGTCATAGGTAATTTGCAACACCCATAAACCGTACAAGAATTCCTGTAAGGGTAAATAATATTGATCCCTTTTGTTTACTGCAATACAGAGTGAACTCCTTGAAGTCCTAAACCTCAACCTAAATAAAAAACAGTCGCTAAAAGAAACGTTGAACCAGCTGTTGCCTCCTTGTGAATATAAAAAGATGCCAGGAAGGACTCCTATGACCTCTTTTGTTTTATCTAGTGACTTCATGATAGGCTTAACCTCAAAGCGGGTGAATATGATATTCCAGTCATACTAGAGTTCTTAATTCCAAACCTGTGGATCCATGAGGGGTTAAACTTTAAAAGAGGAAATTTCCAACCCTCGGGATACTTGAATTCTTACAAGGATGATTACTATGATCCCTAAAGTTAAATGCAATCAAAATTTACCTCTATGAGATCCTAAATCGCAAAGAAATCCAGGATGCGAATGAGTCCTGATAGTTTTAATCTTACGTATATTAGTCAAACCATTTGAGACAATCGATAAAACTGGGAATCCTATAATTATTTTCATTAAATCTATCAAGGGATTCAACCTTCAACTATGGTCTTGTTTTAACACCAAAAAATAATAAGCTCCTAAAATTAGAAATTTGTTCGAGACAGATGAGAACGTACAGCTAATATTAAGAAAATACTAGCAAATCTTTGTGGAGATTTGCATGATTGAAACTTACAGTCTCCTGGTGTCGATATGTGGTGGTAATTTAACTAACAGGCTTAGCAAAATAAATTAATAACTATAGCATAATATAAAAACGTTATTGAAAGTACAATGATCTAGAAGGAAAAAAGAAAGGCACAAAGGATGGTCATATAAGAAAGAAGTGAAAAAATTAACTATGTTGAGTTTAAGTATCAAATCGTGAAATTTCTTCTTTTGGACTGCGGAGGACTCATGAACCTGCAATTTGATCGTTATTGGTAATTATCGTCTGCCTATCTTTGCTGAGTTGGTCTGTCAGACGCACGGCTATCTTCAGTATTGAGTCCAGACCTACATGGGATCCACCTATTCCAGAGTGGAACCTTGTACATCGCACCATCATACACACCAACATAATAGATACATTGAAGATGACGAGATGCGCCTGACAGAAAGAGTTTAGTTTGCTTTAAACTATCATGATATATTAACTACCTTTAACAGTTTTTCTTTGATTCAACTTACAAACATACCATATAGTATTGAGATTACTACTCTAGGTTCTGTTGTCTCAACAAAATGAAACTCAGCTATAAAAAGCTTGAATGTTAAAATGTGCACCATGTTCGTTAAAGGGCTGCTTGACTTACCGTAATCCGAGTGTCCGTTCGCAGGATTTAAAAGGGGTAGGTAATTCCCTGGTAAAAGCTTCGGCCTGGTCGCCTTTGATGTTTCCAAATAGGATGTACGCCGCAGGGTTCAATTTTCCCTAATATTCGGCCGGGTGGATCATTGGATCAAATAATTGTTTCTTTTTTTAACTTTCCTTTTTAAAGCCACACTTCATTTTAGAATTGGCGATAATGAACCAACCCGACGTGTAGGCTTGACGCGACCGGACCTTTATCTGTACAATAGTTCATGGTTGCTTTCCCCCCTCTGGAGGTTATTCATACAGGAGGGGTTTTAATCCTGCCGAGTGGGATTAATGGGGATTAACGGCCTTTATCACCCTTCCCCTATTTTGAGTCAAATTATGCGGTACGTATGCAGAAACAACGGATAATCCGACAAAAATTTACCATAGATGCGATAATTTTCGGTACAATATTCTCTTTTAAAAAAACCCGCAAAAAATGGTTGTTTATCAGGACTAATTAGACAGTAAACATAACGTAGAAAAATATTAAGGCGAAAGAGTTTATTAGAATTTAAATAAGGGGAACCCGTCATCAAAATATTAGCCCAGTTTGAACAGGATGATGAGATTACGTAATTGTGCAAAAGCTATGCTAACACGGACCAGAACATGGAAATCCATGGTTTGCAACAATCTTGTCGAGAGTTAGTTCGTTTGATTGAAATATGTCTTCAAAAATAATTTTACACGTTCCCTTTTCTTTGTTATTTATTGAAAAAATACCAAACGGGTCGAAAAAGTTGGTAGACCGAAGGGATTCGTTACTATAGGGGGAATTATGCAAAACACATTGATACGTAGTTTCATTTATTGCTCGGAAATTTTTTTTCTCGTATTCATGTTTTTAATATATTAAGCTAATTAAGCCACTTTACGTTGGAGGTAACACCGATTGACAACTAACTTAGTAATGCTTGCACTGGGTAGCGGTTTGACTGTGGCCTTAAAACAGATCATGTTCTGTATTTTTCCAACTTATTTAGATATTTAAAGTTGATTGTGCAAGCTAGGTCTAATGATTGGAATGGTTTATGGTTAGTATGGCCTTAAATATAGTGAATAGCATCTTTTTTTTAACAAGGGTATTTCAACTACGAGAATAGTCGAACTTAGGACATTTATTTTAAAGTGATCAGCGTTGTTTCATGACCTAAACCATTGCGGACACCGGGGCCCCTAAACTTGTTTTAATATAAAAAAACCACTTTTCAAAACGATTTTAATTTTCTCCCTCTCTGGGCGAGAGACACATAAAAAAGTGCATCTTAGCGTTTCACCGCTGTGTGTATATATGTCCATCCGTAGGTACTTAGCTAATGGAGCTGCTTTTAAGGCGGTAGAACAAAACCGGTATAAAAACATAAACTTTACTAACCTTTGACGTACAGCATTGTCGACTGGGAATACTCCGTCCCAACTTCGTTTTCAGCAACGCATTCGTACCGGCCAAGATCGTCCTCGACTGTGTTCGTGATCTGCAGGGCTCCTGGAGAAAAAGACAATCGAATTGAAATTGCAATCGACAGTATTAAACAATACATACAGTATTACACTGCATAAAGTTTTTACGTCTTACAATATAAACCAAGATGTACCCTTAAAATAATACGCAATTGGGTGGAAGTGGTAGTCTAAAGGTGTGAAGGTCAGTTTTCAATTCAAACTATGTAAAAAAAAGGTTAAATTAAGAAAAAAATTAGGGGCCCACTAAACTGCCTGCACATATAGTCCAACTATGTAGGCGAGTAAAAAAGGGGTGATTAATTAAAACCAAAGTAAATACAAGATAAAGTATAATAAAATTTTAGAAAAAATAATACAACAAACTTGGAGTAATAAGAAAAGGCAAAAATGCACCTTAAACAAAAATTTCTATTTACTTTAAAAACCAATTATTATCTTCTAAAAAATTAAAATAAAAAAATTCAGTCGTATACGACTGGCTTTTTGAGAACAACAAAGAGGTAAATTGCCACGGCACCTTGTATAGGGATGGATTTGTCCGGGTCCCAACTCCTGGTTCCAAGATGGCCGAAAAAAATTCTTAGTCCTGACCGCTTGATAAAACTGCTCGTCTAGTTGGCCTCTGATTGGCATCTATCTATATCCTAAGAACGCCTCGTCACCTCGGCTGAGGAGTTTGTTTTTGTTGCGTCCCCTCTCCTCCTCCACGCAGTCTTCGGCCCCACATTGTCCTCCAAGTCCTTTCTCGGGACGAGACGATCCCCAACAAATGATCAGGGGCGAAACCCGCTTTCAAATTTGGCGAAACCGTCGCAAAGGGCAAAACTCAGGACTACCGTGTGTGGTAGAAGGTCGATTCTGTTCAATACTTATTAAAAATTTGTCGCTTTGAATGTCAGAAAATGAATGAAATGCAGGCCATCGCTCAGAAGAGTTGGTAGATTGAAGGGTGGTCAGGCTGCAGTGTGCTGACGAAGGTCGATTCTGTCCAATTCGTAAATTATTTGCTACGTTTGTCGACAAATGCACATAGTGGTGAGGTATTTCTTTCCATCTACCTGGCAAGTGTTACGAAAGTGTGATATTATTTCTGTATAAAGGTGGACTTTAGAAGTATACTGAAATGCCATGATCTAGTAGAACAGCTCGACTCTATACATAAGTAGATATACGTTTCATTTTATATTGACCAAAGCCAAATATCTCTGAAAAATGTTTATTTGAGGAAACGGTCTATATATCAGAGGCGTTGGTACACTGATGGTGCAGGAGCAGGATGCCGAAGAAGCTTAATGTCATACTAATCGGAACCTGTTTGCTCTTTTTATTACCCAAAGCCGAATAATTTCGTCTATCAATGATGATCCCTTGACAGTTGCAAACCCTCAGAAGAGTAGATAGTCTGAAAGCGCAAGGTAAGGGTTGTTATAGAAGTCATTTAGCTCGGACGTTTTTCATTTTTCTATTTAGCAAGATCAAAATCATGTTTCCAATGTTCACTTGAGAAAATCGTCTAATACTCTAAAGATATGGCGAAGGGGCCAGGAGAGGACGGTAAACCGTTGTAGAAACCTGACTCCATTAGTAGTAGTAGTTTTGTCGTTACTTTATAACTAAAGCCGAATGTGGCTTTTGTAATGACCTTCACTTTTGGAAGTGTGTCGTGCTTCGATGAAAAGGTAGCTTGAAGAGGCAAGGTCTGCATACGGTCGGTGTAAATTGTAGAAGCTGAATGGGAATGTTGAACCTCCTGTCAAGCTTGACTCAACCCATTAAAAAAATTGATTTAAAATATGAGTAAAGTTATAAGGTTATACATAAATTATATTCTGCATTTCGTGTTACATATTAATTATAATATTTATTATCGTAAGTTTCCTTGTGCGTAAGCTTAAGCGAAACTTTTTTCTGCCAAGTCGAAGTAACTAAGTCAGTAACAAAAGTCCAACCGACAACTTGAATATTTTCGCCCCGAGTTACCATATAGTTCCGAGGCTTGGAAATATTTGTCTCTTCCAATTGCGGAAGAAGACTTTTAGCGGATGTAATGCAATTCTTTTTTCACGGGATATTGCAGCCATTTCTTCTTGTCCCTCTTTAAGACGGGAGGAAAATGAAGGTAGAAGAGAGGAAAGTGGATGTGACAATGCATATATATCAACGGCTACTCAACTTGAGTGGTTCCCTTGATCTAGTCAAGCCGTAAACGTGTAATAACAAAGAACCCGGCCCTCCATCCCCATCCGGTGCCCACACATAAATGGCCAATATCTCAAATTATTTGTAAAAGGAAAGTTTCGACCTTTAATTCATGGCCCGGGCCGGGGTTGAATAAATATCGGAAGGCCATTAGCTTAATAGCGGTTTTCCCTTTTCGCACAAGCATCCCTTCCGTTCGCCAAACTTCAATCTCAGACCTTGCTCCACCCTAATCCCAGGATTTACCTATAAACCAGTTATTAAAACAAGGCATTAAGTTTATTTCCCGAGGATAATTTATATATAAAAAAAAGAGTTTTCCTTCCTAAAAGCGATTCTAGATCCTTTAATGTGTTTTTTTCCTATTTTAGAATTTAGGATAGAGACTATAAAAGAGGCTGCTCAAAGACACATGGGCCATCTTACAAATCACCGATTGTACTGTTTGGGGGTTCCAATCGATGTTGTGCAGATTCCTTCTTAGATTGGGTCGCTCGGGGAATTCATTAGGCTATTATTCCACACCCCAGGATTCCCAATGTCACGGATCTGATCCTTCCGCTTGCCCCACGAGACCATGAGCGATGAAACACGCTAAATCCGGTATGACAATGACAAGTCCTGTAAATCAGTTTTAAGGAAGACAACAACACTCAGAGGAATATCTCATTACCATCACAAATCCTTACCTCCTTATCGAAGAATTTATCCACATTGAAACCTATACTTAACGATTTAACAAGATAGCTAATACTAACATCAATATTGCTTCAAATACTATGAAATTGCGAGTTACAATTATTGTGTACAAGAAAAACCTGTCCCGTCCATTTTGTCAGAAATAAAATCTCCAACCGGTTAACATGACCGGAACGGCCATTACATCTCCCCATTTAACCTGAATCCATAATAATGCTAGAAAAAATATTCAGAAATTGTGAGATTTTTCGTTTTTTTTTTTCGTCGATGGACCCCTGATAGGGTAATCCGGTCGTACCCATGGTCTGATATGAAGATGACCAAGGATACGTTGTGTGGTATATTTTACACCTAAGTGCTACTTTAAAAGCTGCGGTGTTTCTCGCTTCATGTGGCTCCCGAATTCTGGACTGAGGTTTTTTGTTTGTTGATCACAGCGATGAACACGCCACGACGAAAAAAAACTCAGTCAAAGAACTAAAGTTATGACAGTTTGATCTAAATAAATTCAACCCTTTATGAGTATTTTCTGATTTTTTTAGGGGTAACTTTCAGATTAAACCGCCTACTTGAGATGCGGCTACTTGACGGTACGGGTATGAACGGGAGAACTGGGCATGACCCATTAAATATGCCCAACTAGACCCTAAGCTCAAATCACAGCCATGTTTCAAGCCGAAATTATGCTTACTGTAGAAAAAACAAACAAACTGTAGAAATTTCGCACAACCACAAGAAAAGTGACACAAGTCAACAAAAGATAATTTTACCCAAGAGACAAATGGAAGTTCAATTTTTTAAACTTATGCATTGAGTTCACGCCATTCAATATTGTCTTTCTTTTCTCCAAAATTTTAGCGAAATGAAAAACTTTAATAATCCAAATGTACTACTACCTAAAAAGCTACTCCTATTGGAGTTGTGTCACTTTTCTTACTGCCAAACTTTCGACCTATTTTAAGGTCATCATCAAGGCCGAAAAACTAACTCGAAATTTGCCACTTTTGTTTTTTATAAATACGCACACCGATTCTTTAAAGATCGACACAGAACTAAGATAAGATACTTTTTTTGAATGCTGACAGTACATTCCTGAGAATTAAAAACTGACACAGTGCTTCCTAGCAGCTAAGAGTCCATCTATAGTTTTTTTTTTTTTTTTTTTTTTACTGGGGCTTTCGACATCTTGGCCATTTCAGCCCCACACTAGGTCTATATTCTATGCACGTTCACACACATCATTCATACGAATAAATACGTTCATACAATTAACCACATTCACACAGCACACTCATTCCGTTTGGTCGGTGGAGTACTTGATATTCCTCCACCGACCTACAATTAAACTAAGCTAGAATGGGGTCGATGGGGTACTTTTATTAATATTCCGCCATCGACCCCGCACACACACTCACTCGCTTTCATCGTTCGAGGGGCGATGGTGACGTTCTATTCACCCTCACCCCTCGCCATTCACACCAATAAATACTTGCACACAGACAAAACACAAAGACACATAACACATACTATATACAATAAAAAACCCCAATTTCCCGTAAAAAGCGGAACAGGGGACTCAGAAACTCGCTACCGTGTTCGAGGACTCTTCTTAATTCCGGCGGCATGCCTGCACGCTCCCTGTAAGGAGCCAAGGCATGACACGCCTCTATTATGTGGGACACATCGAGCAACCTTTCTCTGCATAAGGGGCACCTGCGCGGGCTTTGGCCCATAAGCAGGTGCCCATGTGTCAACCTAGTATGGCCAATCCTTAGTCGGGTGAGGACGATCCCTTGTCTCCTGCTCAGATTCTCTGAGGGCCATCTACCGGTCGTGCTCTTGACTCGCAAG
Source organism: Cimex hemipterus (assembly GCA_039619505.1). Lineage (NCBI taxonomy): Eukaryota > Metazoa > Arthropoda > Insecta > Hemiptera > Cimicidae > Cimex > Cimex hemipterus. The sequence continues at coordinate 19,452,405 of CM077110.1, read as the reverse complement.
AGCCTCTCCGACGATCCCGCCCACTGACGCCGCCATCTTTCCTTTATCATATTTTTAACTGCGTGCTTGGCGTCAGGGGGCCTGATCGCGATGGTCCGATCTGGAGGGTGGGATGTACCGGCTTTCGCCGCCTCGTCCGCGCGTTCGTTACCCTCCAGGCCGATGTGTCCGGGAATCCAGACAACAACCACCTTTTTTCCGAGAGGCTCCAGCTCCGCGTATTTCTCTAGCAAGAGCACGACGAGAGGGTCCACAGAGAACCTGTCGCGTATAGCCCAGACAGCGCTCAGAGAGTCGGTACATACGAGGAAGGTTGAGCCCTCCCCGGTCCGCACCGCCTCGAGAGCGTGCCAAATCGCGTACAGCTCTGCTGTGTATACGCTGCAGTGAGAGGGCAACGGCCAGGAGGTGGCCACTCCCTCGCTATACACAGCGCACGCCACACCATCGCCGGTCTTGGACCCGTCTGTAAAAATCAGACGAAAACCGGCGTATCTATTTCTAAGTTCAAGGAACTTAGCCTTGTAGAGGTATGGCGGCGTACACGACTTAGGCAAGTTCGCAAGATCGTCGCGGACGAGTACGGCCGGAAAGGTCCAGGGGGGTGTCGGCCGGTGCCCCACCCGAAGCACCGTCCCCAGCGCCAGTCCGGCCCTCCATCTATAGTTGTATCATTGTTCCAGTAGCATCACAACCGAATACTTAAAAACCAAACAAAAAACAACTAAATAATGCCGTTTTTATAATTTTTCGACTTGTGTCACTTTTCTTGTAAGTCCATGACATAATTAACGAGCATCTCAAGGGTGCAACAAGAACAACACAAATAACCTGGTAACTCTAAAATACTCATTAATTTGGATTGAGAGTTCATGGGGTTTTTGATACCATCTATGGTAAGTGCAAAGGAAATACATGGATCGTTATTCGATGTGATTTCGTCGGAAAGGTCAATTGCAGAAGTTATTGAGACAACATACTACAAAAGGTCAATTCTCTGTTAAACGTTGGTCAGAGCTTATGGAGGAAAAACTAGGGCATAAACCCACGATGGAATATCAAACGGGCTGACCCCCTGGTTACATGTGGACTAATTTCTTACTCACATTACAACCTTATCCTGATCCAATCCCTTCTTATTATTTTGTACAATGGTGCCACCAAGCATGTACTAAGTTCTGACCTTGTTCCTAGACTACCTACTCTTCTGAACAATGATGCCCTTGAGACTAAAGGTCACTTAATAGTATAATTGCAGATCTCATTTCCCTTCGACCATAAAGCAAATATTATTCGCAACAGATAAGGTTTATCTTACACTAAAATCATACCTGACCTTGCTCCTTCGGACTACCAACTCCTACGAGTAATGGTACTGCTTAACACTAACTAGAAACCTAATGGAATGACTCCTGACTTCAGTCTTAGCGATAACTTGAGCTGTTGTCAAATTTTCCCTTCGGATTATTCTTCTGGTCAATGACGCCTCTTAAGCACAACGGTGGTTACGTTCCTGGCTAGGCTCTTAACGACATACAAAGCAAATTTTTTCCGTAGTAATGGACGCGAGCTGCTACCAAACCCATTCTGACCTTGCTTCTTCTGACTACCACCTCTTTATAGCAATATTGCTTCTTAAGACTAAGGGTAATATTAAGCTAAGGGTTCTGGTTTTGAACCCTACATGACCCATGGAATTTGGCAGATGGGAATAATATATAAAAGGTATCGTAAAGTGTATGACCCTTCATTCCTGACACACAACCGGTTCATTGACCTTAATGGCCCTCTTGTATGACAATGCTCAAATGTGAGAGACTTGAAGAGGACTTGTGCCAGAGGATTATTTATTCATTTCAATAAATGACAAAGGAGCTTCTTTGCACGCAATTACTACCTCCACGAGGGTCTGCGTTTGAAGAATATCTGTGACGAAAACTTGGGATAGAGATGGTTTCGACTTGGTAGTTTTAGCCAGTGGGTTTACCATGTGGATGAGTAGATAGATGACTGCAATGTACCTTTTGCTGTTGTTGTTTTTTTAAGTGCCAGTTTTGGTATTTGTACTGATGGCGAGATGACTCTTAATGGTGGGGTGGGTAGGTCTAAACTTCTGTCAATTTCTTAGCCCACGTCTGAAAATGGCCATACAGGCCGAGGGGCGGGTGGAGCTTTTAGCAAAGTTAGAAATATCGCTTAACTCTGTAAAGTTGGGGAAATGTTGTCTTGCTGTGGGATGGGGGCTTGGCACCCCCAAGGTTTCTTTCTTGCTCTTATTATCAATTCACGAGGGTAAAAACATCCACTTGTGCTTCAAACGAATCAAGACAACGAGGGAGAATATTAAAAAACAAAAAAGTAAAGGGCGTGAAAGGCCGAAGAAAATCTTTGGGGTCGGCAGGAGATAACTCAATTTCCAATCTCTGCCCTCGAGATATTCGATTGGTCGACACTCCGTTATGACAATTGTCTTTTTATTTCTATTGCCGGTTTCCCTTTAGTACTCTCACCTAGATTGAAGATCCTTCCATTTTTCCGCCGGGGATGGGTTGGGTACGGATCAGAAATCATTTCGAGGACAAGGCGAAATTATATTACAGCCGAAATCGAATTGTTTAGGTTTGGTTTGGGGTAGCTACAGTTAAATTGCAAAAACAAAACTTTTAACAATAAAAGGCACTTTTATTCAATTTTTTTTTTGGTTTTGCTGCTTTTCGTGATGAAACATTTTCCAAGAGAATCGATCCTGGGCTCGGTTCCTCGGTTATAAAATTCCTAATATCAACAAACATATACAATCTCTGGTGATCAGTTTGAGAATGCTTTCTATTTTATACCCCAGGACTTGTTCAAGCTAAAAATACAAATTGTACAAGAACAGCCATTACGTATCACCGACTGTCGTCAAATGCTAGTCTCTTTGTAAAGTACATAATTAGGAATGGAACTCCAATATCATCAATAGCCTTCTGTAATGAGATGCGACTGGAAATAAGGATGAAAGAATAACAATGTCGGTTAAACCCGTCGATAACCCCTTCTTTTTCATCAAAACACGGCCAAAGGTTTCTCTGACAAATTTCATCCCTTCCGACGGAATGACAAATTAGCCTATCATCAGAATTTAGACGGTTTTTTTTCCGAAAGGGGCATTTATTCTTGGTTACGAGGCGGGATCAAAGTAGGTTTTGATCTATTTGGATCCTTTACTGGTTTTATTTTAAAACAAAACACATTAAGAAGAAAAACTGAAGCTTTTCATCTTTTCATAGTGATCGGAACAAGAAAAAACTAATTCTTTAGGAATCTACAACTATTAATTATTTCATAATATAGCTTAATTATTCGTTTCACAGTATTGAGACATCTGAGACAAAATTACTAACGTAAACAAAAAAGAAAAAATATTGCAGAAGCCGAAGCTTAAGGTTGTAATTGCACAACGGGACTCTTACGACAGCAAGATAAAAATAATCGTGTAAGTAGGTAAAGTGAAATTATTTCACTCATTCGGATCAAGCATCTAACCACTTATTTGAATCTATCCAAAGTAATTGGCGTAAATATTTTGTTTCCGTTTAAACGCTGACTAATTCCCTTTCGCCGTAATCCCTAAACGGGCCGATAAGGAACCGCGTCGGCAACTTGCTCCCGTCTAGACTTGCTCTCATGCGTCCGAGAGAGAGAAACTAACGTTTTGCTTCCATGCTTCCGTTTTCTTGCTTCCGTGCAAACATATGAAGTTTTAGAATTCCTTACTGTAAGGCTGGAAAATTATTTTCAGTTTTGTTTTCTCACGAGAGTGATATCAGCCGTAGAAAAGGTTCGGACGGAAGCAACCTCGTAGTAATCTAAGCCATAATATTATTCAGGTCCTTGGGTTGAGGGTATAGGTGCAGTATTGCTGAGTGCGAGGACTACACACTCGCCACCTCAGATATTGAGGTTTTATTTAATTGTATTTTATTTTATTATTTTCGTTATGGGTTTCGCGACCACAGCAGCGCGCGCCCTATTTAACGGCGCCTACATTTCTATTTTGCCAAACCTGTGAAGGTATGCCATGTTCTTCCTATGACCTGTGATGTCTTAGGGTAAGGGAGGACAACTGTTATAATTACGAAGGGGTATGTGATCCTTTTTTTAAAGAAAAAAAACCAATAATTTGATAATGGGTGGTGGATTGCGGACTGTGCCGATACAACATAAGTCCATAGATGTTCCAATTAGTACTGGGCTGTTCTCATCCAATGCTTGCGTAGCTAGTATGGTCACCCACCCGAAAGCTGTACAAGCGCTCTAACTCTAGCATGTTGAATCTTGAATTAGTACAGTTTTTGTTCCTCAGGTAAAATATCTCATTTCCTTCAAGAGCTTTTTTGACAGGTTCTTATACAATATAGTTGTTGAATGGCAGTTTTATTAAAGACTATCATTGAGAATTGTTCTTCGATTTATTATTTTCTTCTTGGTATATTCCATAACCTTTAACAATGATCAAACCTTCGAGCTGCTATTGTTTATATAGTCCTAACCTTGCTCCTACAGATGATCTATCGTGTCCTTACGGAAACAACTACTCCCTCATATTTACTAATACACAAAGCTCCTTGTTCTTTCGGATTACAACTTTTCTGAGCAATGATGCTTGTCAAGACCAACGATACGCTTCATCCAATCACTCGTGCCTACATTCTTAAAGATATATAAAGCAAGTGTATGCCGCAATCGATGGATTTGAGCTGCTAGAAAAATATAAAAGTTCTTACCATCTTTCTTCAGACACCATATCTTCCAAGCAATGATGCCAGTAAGACCAACGGAACATTTAAAACCTGGCCTCGTTATTAAACAAATGTTTTCCGCATTGGAAAACTTTGTACTGCATCAAACCCATTCTGACCTCGCTCGTGATGACACCTCTTAAGCCCAACGATTCACTTAATGGAATAACTGCTCAAATCTTTATCTTTGTACAAAGCGAATTTTTCCGCAATGGGAGATCTTGAGTTGCTAACAAACTGCTTTCGCTTCTTTAGACTACACCTCTTCCAAGGAATGATCTTCTTAGGGGTAACAATACTTAATAAATCTTCTACCCTTACATTTACCACTAAATAGAGGTTTTTCCGCAATGGACGGTCTGGAGCTTGTACTAAACCCATATTAACGTTGTTACTCTTACAGAGTAGAAGACTTATTTAATCCTAAATGCATTGTGGTATTGATTATCTCGATTACCGAATACCAGTGGCATCGAACTCAATGGTTTTTTATCTTAGCGCACCATAGGAGTTAGGTTACACTGCTTTTTCAAATAGTTCTGGCTATTTTGTCAATATATTTAAGTTTCAATTGTCCTGAATACTTTTAAAACGGCTTACCCTGGACATGAGAATCTGTAAGAATCGTGTAACGGGGATCCTTGCCTATCTTGACCGGCAGGTTGGCCTTGACCCACCGGATGACCGGCTGGGGGTTGCCCGTTGCAGAACATAGGAGGAGGGCCGTGTGCCCTATCTCAACTACCTTAGTTGTCGGAGACTGGGTTATCCTCGGAAATCCACTCGGTAGCTTCTCACCTGAAACAGAAAAAATCAATAAAATTAATTAAAAAATATAAATAAATAAAGAGCTATTGCGAAAGAACAATAAACGATTGATTTTGTAGTCTGGGTATTCGGTAAGGGTGGTATTGATATCTTTTTTTTTAAGGATTTGTTTTTAAAAGACAGGATAACAAGAATTCATCGACCTGTAATCATATAAAACGTCAAGATAGAAGATGATTCATAATGTTTCCATTACTCTTTATATAAATAATGCAAGGTTGGATATGTTCGTGCAGGGGGTGAAAGGTTCTTCATGAAATGCCATGGATCGAGCCGGTTTAGATTGTTCTCGGAACGATTACCGCCGTTTTCTCGGACCGGCCTCGGTTTTATACACGGGATAGCCGCCTTTGTGCGGAATTTAGAGAAAGAAATTTGTCGGAAGAGGGATGACGCCATGGAATCCCGCGAGGCCCCCCCCCAGCCATTCGCAACACCGGGACTCTTTCCCGTGAGGTATTTCCCATGGGAGTCCTTCCACATGTCTGCTCCCGTCTAGGAAGGACATGTCTTCATTAAATCCCCAACCCGGCCACTCCCACCCTTCGGCCACGGTCACACGACCTGGATTTCTGTCAACGCGGCTCTAATTTCTTCAGTCTTGTAGTCATACGTTCAACAATAATTATTAACAAAATTCCGTTTACAATAAGACAAATAAGGAACCTAAAATTTTACATAATTGTACACGTGATTATAAACGACATATAATCCAACAATTAAGTTGGAAAATAACGCTCTTGTTCTTATGTCAAATCTTCCGTACCCTTTAGAATTCTCTATTTTTATGAACAATTACTATTTTATTAATTTCGCAACAACGATATATGTAGTTGGTTAGTCCAAAATCAGGGGTGATGAGGTATTGTACATAAACTTTTACACTTTCCTCTTCATCAGTGCCCTCGGTCGTATATGATTTCTACATAATCCATGACTCAGAGTTATCTATAACTGCAAAATGGCAAAAATGAGGGAAAATTGGAAAAAGGTTGAGATGGGAAGTTGGTGTCCGAGTGGATAGCTCAAGTGGTAGAGCAGCCGAAGGTCGTGGGTTCGAATCCCACTCGGAACACTGACTTATCTGTAACATGTAGATGCTTATTCACTAGTTCACCATATCACTACACTTCTTTTTGGAACCACAAGAAGATAATTATCAATCCTCATAGTTATATAGAAACATGTTGTTTAACTAGGAAGAATATAGTTACCCAAAAATGAATGATTAGGCCTATCTTTTAGTTTTTTAATGGTTCCTACTCATATTAAGTTGTTACGTAACAATCCGAATTTCGAGCCCTTTAGCTCATCATCAGGTTGAAGGGTTTCCACAAACACGTAATACTAATATGTGAATTCCATTCATGTCGAGAGACTTGTTTGTGGAAACCTTTCAAGGTTCTATCGAGGTATACTCTAACAGAACATTTAACAAACCGCTATGTCATCAAACTTATAATTATACCAATTAATTATTCTTTTCATCTATGGTTTTTGGTTGAGAAGGTTCGGCTCAATACGCCTCTTGCCTAACCACTTGAGCTATCGTGACTTCGATCCCATCGGACACCCCCACTAACTACCCACACTACACAATAATTTTGTATCCAAAAATCTTAGATGAATAGAATAATTAATGTGGTCAGTTAGGACCACTAAACAAATATGGGTTTATGATTATAGCTGGATGAGCTTAGAAGATGAGTATGATAATGAGATTTAACTGATGACCTTAGCCGTTGTCACAGCCATGGTCATTTGATGCCACAGCCCGTATAGACAACATTTTCTGCCATTTCTCCCCATGCGCTGCCTTTCTCTTCCACTGCCGAACATTTAACTTCTGAACGTCGTTCTCCACGTTCAACCACTGCAGCTTTAGTCGGTCTCCCGTGTGGCCTGCTCCAAGTTACTTAAAAGCATTAACATTTGCTTTACTTAGTAGTTAGTTTTGCTTCACTAACTTTTACAAAATGGGGTCATTTTATATTTCAGCTCCTTGAAAGCTTCATTCAGCGCGATGGCAAACCAAGCCACAATGACGACCTCAACCTGCTATTTTAATGATTTATCTAAGTAGATAACGAGAGGAGTCGAATCTAATCTATCTTGAACTGGACTGTTTATGAGCATACTTCTTAGAGGAGTTAGGAAGGATAATAAGTAGTGTAACAACTTAAATTTGTTCTGTTATTGTTATCTCTAACGTTGCTCTTTGACTAGGTTCTTCCAGTTGCATTGCTATTTTTAAGAATTTACAACTGAAAACAAAATTGTTTCAATCGTTTAAGCCATAAGTCGGAGGCTTCTCTTGTGTGTTCTTAAGCTAAATGGGTTTTTCAAGAGGCATGGGGTGCGTTTCTCTGTTTGAGCTCAATCCCGTAGGGTGCAAAGCTTCCATCATATTAAAGCGCATTGTGGCCAGTTGAGCTGGCTATGTATCAACGTGTCAACGAGATAAGCCTCGCCCTATTGTCTTCCACCCCTGAGTATCTTCATCAAGTCACGTTCTAAATGTTTGAACAACTTCTTCCCTAATATCGCACCCGCTTTGCCGAGCGTTTTGAGGCCGAAAGGGAGCCGGGGAATTGATTACCACCATTTACCCCTGGAGGGTTGGGATAAGGCCGTTCCTCCAACGGGAAGAATAGTTTATTATTTTATTTATCTTGTCTTACCCTTTGCCTAAGCCTGTAATATTCAAATCGCGTACGGGGTTACCACAGGGCGGTCGTAAATAACTTTTTGACGGGATGGTCCAACTTTTTTATATATTTTTATTTTTTAACTTGTACAATTTTAACTAAGTAAATTTCCGACGCAACTGTGTCCCACGAAACAAGCGGAGTTGAACGGATGCTAGAAACGCCGGGAGGGCGCCCTTCCCTAAGTAATTTGATTTTCCGCTCCAAATTATCTCCACTTCTTCATTTAACCTCTGGGCGAGAGGGAAATTCGAAATGCTAGACCGCTTCATCGATGCGTAATTTTCAAAATGGATTCCTTCCAACTAAAATGCCACCGTGTTAAAAAAAGGTCATTATAAAGTTTTTGTATGTGACGAAGTAGATATAGTCTTTTTTCCCCTCAATGTATACCCTACGTACACATTGTAGACCTATTATATAAAATATTTACATTATTTAAAGATTTGGAAATACCCGGTGTTTTTATGATAGAAAGAGGGGTGTCCACCAAAAAAGAGGTGGAAGGCTCTCACTGGCCGACCGTGGCAATGTTTGACTTGGATGATTAAAATATAGAAAACAGAAACAAGGTATGCAAACAAATGTATAACAGACTTCATTTGAATGTGATAAAAACTACCTAACAATCCGAATCGGTTATTTTTCAAGTATTTCTGATGTTAATTTGATACTGAATTTATTCATACGTTATAGGAAGGGATGGCATAAAATTTCCCAGGCTTGTCAAGTTGAGGAGGGCGGCATATGGAAGAGCAGGGCCACTCGTTGCCACCGTTTCCGGCATCCTAGTGGCCATCGATTACTACCCCCTTTTGTGCGTTTAATTAAGCCGGGTCGAGCACTAAAACACTAATTAACCCATCGAGCCGATAACGACAAGGCAGTGGCAGGACAAAGTCACACGTTGGCTATGACGAGCCGGTCCAATTAGCTTTGTAACTGATCAACTTAATCAACCGGGGTTAATTTGGAAGGATGGCCTGCCTGTACCCATATTTTTGTCCCGCCGTTAGTCTTGGATGAGCGCTTAACTGACCATATGGCGCTCCAGGTATATGGAGGTCGATCACCTCGTCCTATCGCATTATGCATTCAAACCGCGTGTTTTAAGCACCCTCCATTAACGATTTTCTTGTTATTCCGTTATTCGTGACTCTTGAAAGTATCATTTCTCAATTGCCCCTAAAACCAAAAAGAAAATAACAACAAAAGTTGTCAAGAAACGTTATGTCGGTTACTCCACATAAATGCTGCTCAATACCAATATTATAATCTATGATTCCGTCAATTATCACAAATCGATTCTCAACTTCGATATTACAATTACTTCTAAACCGAACAATATTGAAACCACTTTCCATATATATATATACTCTTGACTCAGAGAAGAGCTGTAGGCAAGGCACGGGCAGGGCATAGCATGGTCAGTTTGTGTTCTAAGTGTGGAGCTTCTTCTAGCCTTCCCCAGTAGAGGGAGGTTCAGGCCATAAGATACGAGTAGTCTAGTACAACTCTGTGTGTAACTAGTACAATCAGTGGTCTTGGTGTACATTTTATGCCTAAATTCCCTAAATAATGTGAAGAAATGTTATGATTTTTAACTGCTTATTGAAAGTAGGCAAGGTGAACCGGTGCCCTATCATATGGTGCACTATTTTCGCACTTGTTGCGCTCTATTCGCATGAATGGGGTTGGCGGTTTCCAATGTTTACTTAGCATCTCTCCAATCAAGGTTATTGGACCAACGAATTATACCACCAACCTTTGATGGTGGTATAATTCGGATTTACAGATTCCATTTGCGGTCACTTTAAAGGTCTTCATCTTCGACGTACCTGAGTGCATTGACTGTGCATCTTATACTTAAGCCGTTATAGGATGCGGCTGTTGGTATTGCTGGCACATCCCTAGAGGTTATAAAGTCCACATAAGCAAGAAGTGTTACGAAAGGGCGAGCTTAATTTGCATGACCAATTTTGAGTTCCTGCAGGTACAGATACAAAAAAGGCCTTTTAGGGGGATTCCAGAAGAGTTTGAGTCTTGAAAAGGTATCTTCTCGAGAGATTCTTCATTGTTGTCTTCTGAGTTATTAGCGAGGATTTTGGCCAATTAAGAATAACAAAGACAGGAGAAAGAAACGCCAGATAGAAAATAGCCTTAGTAACAGCAACTCTAAAAAGAGAAAATGAAGTTGGAAAATCAAGTACATTTCGATCAATAAGCTTGTTTCACGTAAATGATTCTCGAAAAGATGATGCTTGGCCGCTTAATGCAGTCATTATATTCAAAGAACTTACTAAGTGTTACTTGGGGCACACAGGCCGACTGCAGGCCACTCGTGGACGACGTGTTCTAAGAAAAGAGAGCAAGACGGAGGGATGGCCCTCCGCACTGGAAGGTATCACGCATAATGACCTTCGTCTGCGATTTAGGACTCTTCTCTAAGGGCCAAAGCAGATTAGCGCCTCGTTTCAGTCGTTCCTGCCCTCAGGCAGTGTGCTTAGAGCGCTAGGTCGGGAACGGGTACCGAACAAATCTAATTACTTCGCTTAAAGCTACTATCAGTACTGAAAAAGGAAGGAATAGACGGCTCTAGTGTTTACAGTACTTTTTGGGAAAGGCTGGATCATAGCTCATGCAAAACAATATGGTTGGTACGTCAAAAGTGTATCCGTCTCCAACAGTGCTGCCAATCCCACCCTTTGCTGGCTTAGAAGCAACCCCTAACCAGTTGCGGAGGTGGATGTCCTTCACTATAAATGTCGGTAGACCGATGTACACCAATGAATTGAAACGTGTGTGAAATTGTGAATCAAATAGAATTGGCAGTCAAGGATTATCGGCGCACATGTTACAAACTATGTACATGTTTTTCACCGAATGATATGATGATTCAAATGGTAGCAGAGCTTTAAAAATGATATGAAGAAGAATGTTGTAAAGTAATTTGACCCGAAGAAGATTGACGCTAAGCCTGTTGGGAGGAATTTAATAATTACTCATGGTTTAGTGTGTAAGATGTGAAACTTTACAAAGGTGATGTGTTTGTTGTTAGAACATGTTTTCAGACATCAGGAGAAACTTCTTTAAAATAAGTTAATCCAGGATTAGCATTAAAAAATGCGTTTGTATGAAATAAAATCTCAATGAACGAGGCTGCAGCAGATTTTAACGGTTGTACCGCTAAGTCTTGCTCTATTCCACGTCAATTTTCATAAAGAAAGTGTGCCAGGTTTTGCATAAAGACCATCTCCCGACAGCTTATTAAAGCTAGCGGAAGTTTAATAAAGCCCTTTGTAAACAATGCCTCGCATTCCCACGCATGGGCCCCTTTTTCCAGTGCACACACGCTTGGAAACTGCAGAGATAAACCTGCGGCCTGATGAAAATCGGCACCAAGGGTAAAAATTTCCATATCAGTTTTTATCAGGGCTCAATTGAAGACGGGAGATGTGGGTCATTCGTAATGTATTCTGCACTACTAGGATGGAGGTTCGAAACCGGCACCTCCGATAAAATTATGCCGGCTTTCACCTCGTAAAAAAGGGTGATGAGCACGAAAAGGGTCCGGTCTTCAATTAGGGCACTCAGGATAGGCCGAGAGGTGGCCGCCGACGGACCCGGGAATGGAGAAGATAAAAGCCACCACTTCACGTGCACCCGGCCCGCGGCCCACTAACTCTCCACGGACACTATTTATAGTGGCACCTCTGGATTTATGAAGGAGAGAGGTAATGGTGGGTAACAGCCCTCTGCCTTTTAGCGCTTGGCCGAACCCCCGATCTATTATTTAAACGCCTCTCACGTGTAAGCTCACTTACCACTTTACTCTTCTATACGACAACTCTCACCTTTTAATGCATTTTCTCCAATAGGTTCCCGAACAACTGAGAGTCTGAAAATATTCAAAAAAATGATTTCGCCAGATGATCGCTTCCTCTTTACATATTAAGAAAGCCCGATATTAAATCGTAATTATATCGATTAAAGGCTAGAATAGATTATTTAGAAAACTCATTAAAAAGAATCTGCAAGTTAAAAGCAAATTGTAAAATCTTCATCGGGTCCTGGTGCCAATTACAGACGACAATTTTGGTTCGAGATATCAAAGTAATGACGTGGTAGATGTGATGTCTTCATACTTCCTCCATATTGATCATGTTGTCTGTGTACATAGCTGGAACCATCGTCTGGTCGTTATTCTGGCTGATCGCGACTCGCAGGATTGAGAATGCCGTGAATCGCAATCATTATGTTTTGGCTTTGCTTTTTGTCTGTTTTCTGTTTCATTAAGAGAATATTTAATAAAGGCGACTATTTACGTCATGAGATGCTTGGCGAAATAATATAACCGACAAGTATTATGAAAAGAGGGCGATTAACGGCCGGCTCCAGAGTGGATTTTTGATTTAAGCTTTAACTCCATAACCGTTTATTACATCTCAACTTTTAATAGCTATAATAAGCCCCCTTTGTTCTCAGAAAACGGGCTTTAAACACCTCATCAAAGGGCGACGGGAATCGATAATTCGGCAGATATCCGACGGCAGAAGGCGTCGTAACGCGAACTCAAACTGTTAAATGAATTGTAAAACTTTAATGCAACCGAACTCGAGTTGCTTCTTGTTACCACTCTACACTGTTCGACGATCAATGTAAAACACACCCCACCATCTCAAAGGGTTTATACAAGCGTATAAACGGTTGTATGACACGGGCCGTTTTTTCTCTTTCCACGCAAGGATTTTAAAAAGCTTAACAAGCCCGGACGGGTGGTTCTGAGAAAACTGTGCAACCTGTTACACTTTGTGGTGTTATTACGTCACCGGCGGGGTTAAACATTGCATGCGTGCTTTTCCGAGTGCCTCCTGCTCAGAAGTGGGCCTCGATCCTGTACTTGTATTTGAATTATTACAGCACGGCACGGCATTCATTCTGGTCCGGTAATCTTCACGAACGTGGAAAATTAAAAGGATCGATGGCGGTAACGCTTTATAAAGTCACTGGACTCTTAGACTTCAACTCTCCAAGTTAAAATACGTTCAAATACTGGATGCTAAAATAATTATTACTACGCAGCACTAAAAATCTAATAATTTGAAAAACTTCAATTGTGGTCCGCCGCGTCTGCACGACCATATCGGTGAATATCCATTGAAACTAAAACGTTTGACTCTACAAAAATAAAATATAAAACTTGACAAGTTCAAAAGATAAAAATACACCGTTCAATTCCATTCGTGGGATAGAATATCTTCGTATCTTATGGTTAACATCTAAATGGAGGTTAAGTGCTCATTTCTCTGACATATTTATTTTAATAAAGATCTAGTCAAGTTTAAATTTGTACGATACACTTTTCATTAAGAAATTGCGCCATTTTCACGTAGAGGTTCTAGCCTGAAGTGGCAAGGTATGGACTATAAGGTAGATGCGGTAGAACCTCCACAAATCGTGGAATTTATATGACTTTTCTATTTACCAAAGCTCCTCATCGATTTTCAGGACTTATTTTACTTAAGGATGACGATAGTTGGACGGAGCATATGGCAAAAGAAGAGAAGAATTTCGTAAAAGACGTGATAGGCGGAAGAAGGAAGATCTGGACTATAAGGTGGTGTGTTGTAAAAGCTGTATTCTAATTCTAATTTGGTGTTCATTTCCTACTTTTATTTGTCGAAAACACATCGTCGCTCCGAACTCGATTCTTTTGAAGAACAAATGGCAAAATGTAGAAGGCTTTTCTTGCAAAACATGGTAGTACGAAGGGGCATGGTCAGGGATATCAGGTGCTTGCTTCCGAAGCTGTATTAGATTTAATTTGAAATAAATTTATTTTTATTAATGAAAAAGCAGATATCGTCGCTGCGAAGTTGATTCTTTCCAGTAAAAGATGACAGAATGTGGGGGGGGGCATTATACATGAACGACGTGGTAGTCTGGAGGAACAGAGCTAGGATTATAAGGTTTGTGTTATATAGGTTCAATACCATCTAATTTGGAGTGTATTTCCTCAAAGAAGGTTTCATCGCTCCGAAATTTATTCCCTTGAAAAAGTCGAGGTATAAGCAAATAAGTATTGTTTGAGACGCGAGGCAGTCTGAAGGGGCAAGGTCGGCAATTACATGGTGGGTGCTGTAGAAGTTGTATTCCGTCTAATTTGGGGTGTCTTTTCTCCTTTTATTTGCAAATAAGCGTATATAGTCACTCCAGACTTCATTCTTTTGAGGAAAATACGGCAAAAGGAAGAGGCATTAATTGAAAGAGTTGTAGTCTGAAGGAACAAGGTTAGGACTATATGGTGGGTATTGTAGAAGTATTAGTTATTAAAAAGTTTTAGTTCTGCTCCATCACATTTACATTGAATGACGTTTTATTTCCCCTTTCTGTTTGCCAAAATCAGGTATCACTTTTTGGAACTTTATTCTCTTGAGGAAAAATGGTTTAAAAAAATTGTCACTTGAATGATAGCTTGAAGGGGTACGGTCAGGACCACATAGTTCAGTAAAAGCTCTGACAAACCTATACGATGTTTCCATTTATCAAAACCATCTCTATGTATTTTATTTATCCTGAACGAGGGATAACAAAAGATAGGAAGAATCTAATGGAAAATAATGCAATATTTAAGTGAATACTTATTTCTTGTATACCAATATTATGGGCAGCAAAGAATGCCTCTGTGAAAGCCCTCAAAAGGGCCAAGATATAGATAAAGATAAGTAATAGCATGATTTTAATAAATTTTGTATAAAACTTAAGCTGGAGTTGTCACAACTTTGGTAATAGTTTTAGTAGTAGGTAGTACAATAATACTGAAAAAATGCAATATATGCGAGATCACACTGATTGCAATTATATGTACTTGGTGGACTTCAATTGTGAATAAATAAAGTCTTTTTATATTTCGAATGGGGTTAAGAACAGGCTGAACTCTTCAGTAAATGTTCACAGATTATTATAGTAATTTTGATTAATTTAGCTGGGCTTCTCGGGCCGGCACAAAGGTGGACCTGCGGTCGTTGTCGGCGGCGTTGGCGGTCGGAGGGCAGAGGTCGGCGGAATTCCGTCCCCCCAGATTCCGCAAACTCGCCGGGTTCCGGCCGTTCCTCGGGGTCGCAGGGGTGGACGGCTTCCTGGTTTTCGTCAATATTCAGAATGCGATTTCCCACGTAAACCTGGCCCGACACTTCCCGCATATTTTTCAAAAACTGTCCATCTCCATTATCCCATTACAAACAAGGTGTGATTAAAAAAAAAACCGACGAGATTTTCGCCCCGGGAGGTTTTTCACTTTAATGGTCGACTTTACCACGGTGCTAAAGGATAAAAATGACTTAAAACGGAGGCATTTGTTGGTAAAGCGGCCGGAAAATGATGTGGAGGGGAGGGGTTGAAGCCAGGGGAGCTAAATAGGTGCAAATCCCAGTTTGGCTTCCCTTCCCCGTTAGACCCATCTGATGTTAAAGTGTTATTAATGATACCCTTCCTTCATTAATCAAAGGATTTAGTCAGGCTGCCGGGGTCGAAGGAGCAATATCCACCCTCCCCATTTCCTACGAAGCAGCGTAATTAACAAAGAATTATATGGGGGATGTCTCATTTTAGAGACCTTCGTTTCATTCGGGCCCGACCGACGTCGAAACTGCTTGTAGACGCAAATTACAATTCATTTATAACCACTAGAACATTTATATGAATATGGTTATTATTCTTGTACCTTTCTACTATACTGTTATGCCCAGAGAAATAGCATATTCCAAAATCAATTATGTTCAGTGGCAGAACTTAATTGTTTATCACTTTTACCAGCAATTCTAACCCTGGACCCAGAGAAAAATGACTATTGCGTTAGGAACACGTTTAATTTGATTAAGCAGTACAGGTATCTCTGGGCAATATGTGATAGAACCAACCAAATACCGATACCAAACCTGTTTGCCTTCTTGGTCCGGTGTACTTATAAATTGTACCTTCTGTGACCACCCGCCAGTTTGTTCCTTATTTTTAAAAGCTATTGAACATAAAGTGCACTGTAGCCCTTTGATATTGCTTTGTGGGTAGGAATAATGCCAGTATTCTTTGCCTGCTCGCGGTATGAGATGTACTCATCCATCCCGCTCCAAAACATATTTTGGAGCAGTTTAAAAGACCCAGAGATTCATTTTTCCTTACATTGAGCATAAATTGCAGTGTAGCCCTTAGTGTTATTTTGGGTTGTTTATGTTATTTATTCTTAGCATTCTGTGATAACAACAGCACATAAGGAAATTATACTTCACGTTTTAATCCCTATCAAAATAATGAATGATAAAGCAAATTATTTTTGGCTAAATCAGACAAAATAATGATGGAAAAGAAACAGGGGTATGTAGGTTCGATGTGTACACATAAAGAGGATAGATTTTAGGCAAACTGTGATCATCATTGAATACGATGAAAAATGGTAAGTAGTAATAAGTTTAAGTATTATTTAACCTAACGTTCTTTGTTTTGGTTGCCCAAACTGATGGACTGATGATAAAAAATGAAGATACTTTGACCAATATTATACACCTCTTTATACACAACAGATGGTTAAGTCCAAATATTTGCTTTAGATAATGAATTAGTTGATGTTGAAGACACATATAAAAGTAGTATACAAGAAAATGAACTTTATTGTCATTAAGTCTTAGGAAAAGGCTAATCGGAGAATCCCTTGGCCATGGATCGCGTTGAACATTTTTTGAAATCCTCTCCCGCCGGGTCATCAAGTCACGGACTATTACGCCGTGGTCGGATTTTCCGCAGCCTCCCGTCATAATGTTCTGAACATTAGCCGGTGTAATTATGCTCTTTAGAGTAGGGCGCGTTTTTTTTTCTTTTTCACCGGGCCCATTTTCTAACAACAGCATCCCCTTTCAAAATGGGGGTTGGTTATTGATAATGCAAACTTTCAACTTTCTTTCACGGAGGTCGAACTTTTCCAGCTGCCTGTAAGCGCACGGGCTATTTGAAAACAAAAAACTTTCATGAAAATTTATAAAAAAGAAAACTGACATTTTATATACATACGGACGGTATAAACCATATTATATTCAATTACGAGTCATGGCCAAATCAACGTAATGATAATTTAGTGATGACATTGGATTTATCACCATGTTAAGACAATGCTGTGCGGATCTATCCAGTGAACTTATACCTACACTCTTGAGAAGGAGAGCTGATCCGGTGTATCACTAGACGTGAAATAAGCCATCGGGTATGGCCTTCGGTGCTGTTATGCAATCGGTAAACGTACGTTTGGAGAGACCGTTAATCTACCACTTGATTCTAAAATCCTATTTATGCAAGGAAATATCATAGGAACCCTCACAATATACACCACAAACGTTCATACCCTTTCTACAACCTGATCCTAAAATCCTAGTTAACTAACAGATAAAGGCATCGATGGTTGTTCTCTACCAGCCGTCTATGCACAGTACCACGAGGACTTAGGACTCATCGTGAACACAATAAATAACTTTCCTCACTCTCAACACGTCACATTATAATGACACATCTACACAGAAAAAGAAACACTTTGAGCCCTGAAGATGATTTCAATAGAGATTGAAACGTTGGCTCGATAAAGAAAATGTTTTTCAAAACCTACGCATCTCACGATCTCCAATTAAACAGTAAATAACGCAGACATTGCTGTGTTAACCACTACCAGATGCTAAAATCATACTTTATGCAAGTAAATATCATAGAACCCCTCTCAATGTATACCACAATCAATCGTACCCTATCTTCAACCGACCGGATCATAAAAACCTATCTAACCAACACGTCAAGTCATCGGAGGTTCTTCTCTACCAGGCGTCCATCTCACAGATACACATGTACCCAAAGGAAGTATTTTAGGACCTATCACCTACAGAATAGCAATAGCAAAAATTATTACCATGCCTAATACGTTATCTTAAAATCCTACGAGATCCCTAAATCTTACTCTACTGCTTAAGGAGGATAACCTATTGATTTCTGAACTGTACAAAATTTACAGATTGTCTATAAATAAATATGTAATTCTTTTCATCTTATTTGGTGTCTTGTTTTCCTACACGTTGAAAAGATAATTCATGGTTTGAAAATTATAAATGTTTGCATAACTCACGCCTGAAAATGACTAAATTACACAACACAATATTCACCATTGTTCAAGCTAGTCTGGTGGTGATGGTAAAATACATGGAAATGAGATTGACATGTCATAAATTACTGAAAACTACCGAAAATTTTTATTTTAATAACATCAAATTATCAGTATGTTGAGGTTGTCGTCTTATTTCAGGCACCTTCGACGTATTACAGATGCACGATAAAAACGATCATCACGAAGAAAGTTTTCAATTCTTCTAAAACTATAAAAGAAAGCTTATGAATCGATATAAAACTTTATAATCTGACAGGACATAACAAACACGTGAGTTTACAGTTGCAAAGTATTTTCTTTCCATGGCTATTACGTTCTGTCAAAGAAAGAAACGGTCGGAGGTTAACCCAGTGTTACAAGAGTTCGAATTGGCCTAATTGGGCTTTATTGGGGCTTAGAGAAAGTGTCCGGAACATTAGAGGGAGGCGACATGTGTACAAACGCCGGCCATCACGCTCCGAATTACAACCGGCATCTCTCCCTCTCTCTTAAGGGTTTTAAGGGCTGGAACATCTGGTCCCAAGGGGTTCCGAGGAATCCGTGTGCCACGGGAAAACTGAGCTATGCTCCCTTAAACCGCTATTTATTTCCGATTCCGAGAGGGTATTTCGTTTGGAAGTATGCCCAGCCGCTTACAGGTTGTTTCCTCTCCTTACATTACATTTCCGGCCTATTTTAAATTTTTAGCTTTATTTTATTGTTATTGTTGGAATATGTATTGTTGACATTTTAGTCCCTCTAGTCTCGCTGCTTTTGTATGATACCATGGACAATTTATAAAAGGAGTCCAGAAGGAGATGCTCGTGAAGTTTACAAACATGCGCATAAATAAATCATAAACTATTTGCATTATTTAATTCCAACCCACTAAAAAAACCTAAAACAACATTATAAGCCTTAAAGCTGCAGTAGTTTTAAACTAAAACATTACACGGGAGAATTTAAAATACCAGGCACATTGAATGTTTTTCTCGACCCCCCCCCTCGATCTAATATTTATTTAAGCCTGTTTCACGTGCAAGTTCCACTTTCCTGCTTTATTTACTAAAATCCGATCCTCGGAATCCTTTCGTGTAAATGTAACACGTCTGCTATCTTACGATGTGAAATCGAATAGCCCGATTACACACAACAATTTAATTTTCTTTCTAAAGTTGATTGTAGAGAATTAAATGCCTAATCACAATTAATTACGGTTTTTAGTTGAGATTAAAAAAAAATAATGGCACGAGAGGGTTTGAACCCACGACCTTCGGCGAGATACATCGCTGCTCTGCCACTTGAGCTATCTTGACCTCGATCCACTCGGACATCAACTCATCTCAACCTCACTTCAATTTTCCCTCCTTTTGCCATATTTCAGATGTCGTGTAATCTGTTTGGATTCTCGACGACAATTGAAATGGCGATGGAGAGCTTTAGTGAGCTTAGTGAGGTGAGGTTGAGATGATGAGTTGATTTCCGAGTGGATCGAGGTCACGATAGCTCAAGTGGTAGAGCAGCGGTGTTTCTATCCGAAGGTCGTGGGTTCAAACCCTCTCGTGCCATTAACTTTTTTTCATCTCAACTAAAAACCGTAATTAATTGAGATATATTAATTGGTCGAGCAGACCACGAAAATAGTGAATTAAATTCATTATGTTATTTCAAATTATTTCTTTCAATAAATTATTTTTTTTAATGTAAGGTCTTGGTCAAGAAGAAAATGAATATTTAAACCGTTCTAGGGATTTAAAAATGGGGATTGAACTCAGTCATCACGGGTTGCCAATGCGAGAAAAATAAATGTTAAAAAATTCAATTGATTTTCCGAATGCTTCATTTCACATGAATTTATGATTTTCAAATGGGGGAAGATCTTTACCAAAGTTATATTACTATATGTTTTTGGAGAAGAAGAGCGAGATAGAAAGGCCCACAGAGGAAAAAAGTGTGTATGAAAGAAAAAAGAAATATAAATAGAATAAGAGAAACGAAGAGAAAGAAAAAGAGAGATAATGTGAGCTAGAAGGAAATAAAAGTGAAAACTAGAGAAACAACAGGTACTTTTACAAGAAGAGTGAGAGAAGGAGCAAAACGTAGCGAACAAGGACCAAAAAGCAAAAGAGAGATGTTGGAAAAAAGAAAGCGTGAGGAGAAAAGGAGACGAAGGACCAATTGGGGAAGGTAAATGAGAAAGAAGAAAGGAAGAGGGTTTCGGAAGAAGTCTGGGAGGATGTGAGACAAAGAGATAGAGAACAGAATTAGAAAAAAAACAATATCTAAAGAAGATTCGATTGATGGATAAATGGAAAAAAGTATAGACAGGCTAGTACAAGAAAAGATAATAAAGATGTAAATAAATAATAACGGAACATAAAGTAAAAAAATTAGAGTGCGGGAGTTTTTTTGATTTGGATTTCACGTTCTACAACAACCGGTCGTTTGAGTGATGGCAGTATGTACATGCATGTTTTTAGAGTGTACATTTCTCCAAATTTCGTCGGCGATTACACCATCTTTGGTCTGTTGTGAGACGTGAAGTTGTGTGCCAGATAAGATAGCGCATAGATTACATCCTTCTGAGCTAGGAAATTGATACATTTCTGTAAGTATGTATTGTTTTCAACCCACTAACACTCACTCTTCTCTGTTCATAAACGTCTCTTTCTTGTAGATCCATGGTCACCTTAGGAGGTTGTAGTTGGAAGTAGTGTAGCAGACGTGATCATTGTTTCGCACTTTTGTGACTGTAATTAATGTTGTTTACCTCAAATGACGTATCGTGTTCTAATTGAATCGCCAGTTAGTAAATAGGTTTATTCGAGCAGATACGATTTGGAATCTTAAGCGTAATTCAAACAGCCCCTCACCGCCGATGAAAACCAGCATCGCCCGAAAACTGTACCATTTGTCATAATCAAATGAAATTAATCCGTGAGATTAATGATTTTGGTTTGGGATTTACGTGTGATATAGTGGGAACATACGCGGTGCCACCCCCGTGCCATAGGTCGACACCGGCGTTACAAGTTCAGCGTTTTAATTAATTTCGTGCGGAGAAATTCCATCGCCCATTCCACGAGTTAAAACAGGATGTGTCACCTCCCCCACGGGCAGAAAGGGTTACACTTTTTGAGATATTGACCCGAAATGAAGGATTTATGCTGACGGTCCGCGGGCAGATAACGCGGATATGTATCTGAGGGGGGAGGGCGTATATCTCCAAGTGGAAAAACGAACGACGGCGATATCTCAAAGCTATGACAGAGTTGTTCGTCGCCTGATTTGCCGGATGCTAAATACTGGGCATAAATCACTGGACAAAAAACAACAACAAAAAACTCGGATGATTCACCAAACAAGGGGAAAAAGACACCTCTAATGAAGATTTATAAGCCATTGTTGACTTCTGAGATTTGAATCATCGATGACAATATTCGATAAATTATATTCGGCGAAATGGTATGTCCTAGGCGGTACGCCATTTCCATAACAGTGTGAGTTTCAAAGGGCAAGGCAGGCATTCATTTGGCGCGGTATCGACAGGCACTCTGTCAATCTTCTCAAGGGCCACTACAACCACACATCAAAACAACAGCTTTGTAAAATTGATAAAAAATAGGAAAAATACCTCTTCTTTGTTTGACGAACCTTACAGACTTGAGAGGTAAAATATATTCAAAACATAAAACCACCTGATTGTTAGAAAGTTAGTCTAATTTTTTTTAAATCAAAACGCCTTCAGGTAGAGCAAAAGTTAGCGTATGAATAAAAAAAAAAACTTTTCTCACAGGGAAATGTTACAAATATTGAATATCCGCCATCAGCCTTCCATGAAATAGTTTACGTAATTTACAAATCCCAAAACGGATTATTCAAAGTGCTAAATAACAGGGATTGCCGGGGGAAGTTTGGAAACGAAATCAGTATTATTTCGGATTGTGTTTGTACGTAGGAAATAGGAGAAAGTCCGAGCTAATGATCTTTTAAAAGAGAGTTGATCTCCCGGGGCTGGACATCGGGCTCGGGGCGAGTAATTAAGGGTTTGTTCCTCATGGTCGAGAGGAGTCGCAAGGGCGAGAAGGGGATGAACATAACCCGAACCCGTGTAGCGGGTTTAATTCGATATAATCCTTGGAATCGGGTCCTAACCCGGTTATCCCTCTCCCACGTCCCCTTTCGGTCTTTCTATCCGCATGGTCGGAGGTCCTCTAAAAAAGGAAAACCAAAGGGCGAAAAAATCCCAAAAAGGGAAAGGGACAAAAACAGGAAGTTAGAAGAAAACGATAAAGTTTATAGTTTGATATGTTACTATGGACGCGTTATGTCGGGTTTTGCCAATCAAATCTGCTTTGTTGACAGTTTATGTAAGGTTAAAATCTATACAAAAGAGAACAGGCGAACAGATAAATATCAGCTTATTTCAATAGCAGATCTGAACGGATGATTGATCAAAATTCTTATTGCCACGTGCATAAAAAAGAAATAAAACTGTTAGTTGTTCCGGAGTTGGATCAGAACTTCCTGTTCCGAATGTGCCCCTGTTCCATAATGACGATAAGATTTGACATCCTGAAAGACTTTGACTGATTCGAAACGGCGACATATCGCCCCTCCTTGAATTTCGAAACCGGGAACGAAAGGCGAACTTGACAAATAAAAGCGGTTCCATCACACTACCTCATTACCCTAATGGAAAATACTTAGCTGGGGATTTTTAATAAATTCAACTTTCAAAAGCCCCCGGGTGAAATATTGAAGAAAAGTTTCTATTTGTTGGTTTATTGCGCGGCGCCATAAAGGATCCTAAAAGCTTAATGCACTTTACCAAAATAATTAATTACATATTAATGTATGGTTATTTCCCCAAGATTTGGAAATACAGTAAAATAATTGTATTACCTAAACCTGGTAAAGACTTGTCTCAGGTGAGTAGCTACCGGCCTATCTCACTTCTTCCTTGTCTTGGCAAAATCACTGAACGCGTGATATTAAAAAGAATCAACCTGTTTATTGAAGAGAAGAACCTACTGGCGGCTGAACAGTTTGGGTTGAGGTCACATCACAGCACCACAACACAATTGGCAAGGGTCACAGATATTATTGAGCACAATTTTAATTTGAACACGCACACTGGGCTTCTCTTTAAGTTAATCAATTATAAATTTCCCAAATACATCATTTATCTAATAAAGAGTTATCTGGAAGATAGGAAATTTTGTGTCTCGCTTAACAACGTAAGCACTGACTTTCGGCCAATTGCTGCTGGTGTACCCCAAGGCTCCGTCCTTGGGCCCACATTGTTCAATTTATTTATTAATGGTATAACCGAACTAAAAGTGAAGCCAAAGTGTGCCCTATATGCTGATGACACCGCTTTTATGATCTCTTTTATGATGATACAATAGCTAGGCATCTCTCAGTAGCCCTTGAGAAAACATTTAATTACTTTTACAGGTGGCGGATCAGACCCAATGAGTCAAAAACAGAGGTGATTCTGTTCACTCGCAGAAGGCCTAATGTTGATTGTTTTGTGACAATAAATGGAAGGGGTATTCCATGGAAAAAAGAAGTGAAGTATCTCGGTTTGATGCTGGACTCAAAGCTTACATTCACCAAGCACATCAACACGGTATGCGATAGAGGATTGGCTCTGATATGCAATTTATTTCCGTTGTTAAATAGACACTCTGATCTGAGTATAATTAATAAAAAGTTAATTTATTATTTGTATATTCGACCCATGCTGTTGTATGCGGCTCCTGTCTGGTCTAATACATGTATCACCAACTACAGGAAGTTGCAGGTTGTGCAGAACAAATGCTTGAGACTGATTGGTTCCTTTTACAGGTGGACGCCAATAGACTACATGCATTCAGTATTGGAGGTGACTAGTGTCTCTACACAATTCCACAGTATAACATCAAGATTTTGCAAAGCTTGTGAACTTAGTGAATACACTAATATTAGAAATATTGTTAACTATGAAGCTGCCTCCTTTCAGACACTTTACAAAAAATATAAGTACAAAAGAGTGAAGCACATTTTGCTGTAAATTAACTATATAATGTAAAGTGTTTTTTTTAAAATATTTTTTCCCCTCTGTACTAATATTGAAATATGTTTAAATTAGTTCTTTTTTACTTCAGATCAGGTATATAGGCAGGAAACCTGAAGCCAGTCTTTAATTTCTTTGTAAATTCTGTATATTCTGTAAATAAATAAAATATTATTATAAAGGATCCTGCGTCTTTTAATTACCTCCCTTAGTAACATCCGTGATATACGGCGTTAAACATAATTCACGCATGTTTTAACGAGAGAATGGATGGAGGTTAAGACATCAAACACAAACCAGAAAAAACATACAAGGCTATGGACAGTATATAACGGTATTGATATACCGTCAAATACATCATAATAACACGAAAAACTTTTTATAAACATACGCACTTCTACTACAGATAAAGTCCTAAAACTTCAGGAGTGTAGGGTAGAAATACTTTCAGCATGATAAGAAATCAGCTTCTACCAAAAAATAGCCTTAACCCAGCTCCTTTATTTCTTGATTTTTATTCAAATCTAAGACTATTTAATATTATTTTGTCGTATATGCATTTTGGGGCTCATTTATACCTTCACTTCGGTAATTTACGACTTTCTCTACTTTCTGGACTCATACGTTTAGACCCATCAAAAACTAATGTACCGAATGGGAGGTTATAAATGTGACTCAAAATGCATTTAAAATAAAATAATAAAAACAATAATAAAACACAGTTCGAAAATTGTAGTAAATTTAGTTAAACCCAAACTAGGGCCTTTAGTTTACTTCTTCGTCAACCAACCGCCCTTTTTAAATGAATACTGCCTGTGTGACAGAAACAAGTAAAACTTTTCCTAGATGGAATAAATCGATCTTGTTCCAATACTACCAATCTTCATCAACTGATGGATGTGAATTCTTCCGCATCACTTCTACGACACCCACCCTTGAGTTGAAGCTTCAATGGCAATGGCCAACAACCTTTACTATCTCGCTTGATATTCTGATAGAAAAACATAGAGAAACGCAACCCGTAACAGGAAGAGCCTATACTTACCAGAATTGATGGACTACGCTATTTTACTCAATACAGGCTTGATCTTCCTCCTTGCCGACCAATGCCATCGATGATCATTTATAACAATATTTTCAAAAGCGGAAGCTTATCTCGAAGGATAAGCTAATCCCCTGCAGCAGGAGGCAGTGTGAGTTGAGCTATCAAAGGACGAGGAAGGACTGCCTCTCATTTTTTTAATCTAACGCACCTGCTGTTTTTTCAATTTTAATGGCAAGGAGTTGACCCCGTATGTCTGTACTTAACATATATTTTATTTATCCGTATAGTATCCAAATATATTATTTTTCAAGACCTTTATCTTCTTTTGTGGCACAACAATTCCTTTCCATTTTTTTTTAAATTATAAATATTCTTTCTAATTTTTATTTTTACACAATTCAGGAAATTTATTTGCTTCTAGTGAAAGGGATTCACCCAAAGATCGTTATACATTAAAGTTTAAACAAATGGTTACGCCGCTCTGGTAAAACGAGGGAGAATTTTTTTTCTCCAAAATGTTTATAATCGGGCTATTATCGTACCGTACATGTACTCCTGACCTTGCTCTTTCAGACTACCACCTCGCACGAGAAATTACTTCCCAATAAAGAGCTTATGACGTAAATAAATAAATTTAGGAATAAGAAAAGCATATGTCGTATATTCTGATATTCCTTATATTGCCCCACTAGACTACAGTCTACTGTCTAATATTAGTAATAACCTTAAAATTTGTACGTGGATTTCGTAAAACGAAGAACAAAAGGAGAAAACCTCCCCTGGATATAATCGGGCTTATACCGTACCCGATCTGTACACTGACCGCTACGAGTAATAATTAATCAACTCGCATCGATGAATTTTATACGTTTGAACAACCGTTACTCAGAATTGACAAAAGAAAACCTTCTCCAAAATGGTGCCCTCCCCGATCTACTCTCCTAATCTTGTTCCTTCAGACATCTTCCGATCAATGACCTCCTGATAAAAAAACAAAAAGCAGATAATTACTTTCGTGATTTTGCACCATCAATCTAAATTGTAAATAATGATTATTCGAAGATCCCGAGATGCGATCTGATGTGACGTAGGTTTTAGAAAAACATTTACTTCATCGTGCCAACGTTTCGATCTTTATTGAGATCATCTTCACGACCTAGGATTTACTTATTTTGTTTGAATCTAAAATTTTCTAACAATGTATAAATTCATTTTTTTGATCTAAAATTTTCTAACATTGTATAAATTCATTTTTCATATCTACAATTTTCTAACATTGTATAAATTCATTTTTCATATCTACAATTTTCTAACATTGTATAAATTCATTTTCCTCATCTAAAATTTTCTAGCATTATATAAATTAATCTCTTCACATCCTATATGTATTTGTAAAATTTAAACAATGTTTTCAAATCCCAGGCGCTGAAGATGATCTCAATAAAGATCGAAACGTTCGCAAGAGAAATGTTTTACTAAAACCTAAGTCACACCAGACCGCATCTCACGAACTCCTAACCATCATTGTCTAATGGCCACTAAACACTATTGTACATTGTAAATAATCTTCGCAGAATGAGTATATACCGTATAGCAATCTAATATACACCATAAGATATCGTTGTTTTACTGGTTTACCTGGTTTTGATAAGAAAACGAAACTTATATATAGAAATTTTTAGAGAAAGAGGTATGTCACCAAAATTTTATATTTTGAATTTTACATAATACAACTTTGGATTCGTAATCGATTTTCAATCATATCTCTATGCATCACGCCAGAAACAATATCCTGGATCAAGGAGATTATCGGCCCTGGACATTTTGCGGCATACCGACTTGGCAAATATTATCGGACAATCGGTTATTCAATCCGACTGCAGGTGACAATCCTCGGACCGAGGCAGGTCAGAAAGTTTTTTTGTCCCGTGATGGCGCAGCTGCTTATGGTGTGTTAGGAT
Source organism: Cimex hemipterus (assembly GCA_039619505.1). Classification (NCBI taxonomy): domain Eukaryota; kingdom Metazoa; phylum Arthropoda; class Insecta; order Hemiptera; family Cimicidae; genus Cimex; species Cimex hemipterus. The sequence continues at coordinate 19,424,847 of CM077110.1, read as the reverse complement.
TAGAATAATAAATAGAACGACTGCTAACCGAACACTGAAGGTTAATATGTTGTAGACGCGAAGCAGCAGAAACAATCCTGTAGAGATATTGCCAAGAAGAATAAGAAAGATGTAGGTTCAAAAGAGCCTACCTGAAGAATACCACGGGAGTCCTTACCAAGCTAAACTTTAATGGAAAATCTGTAGATAATAATGGATATTGCACAACAGACAGTACTGTTCGCAGTGGTCAAATCGGTAAAGCGACTCTTTTAAACTTATCGGTCGAATCGTATCATATGATAATGAATATAATTCAATTTTATGTTTTGATTGGGAAAATAACTATAGAGTTATTGAATTTGATATCTGTTGTAGCCGAACCGGGTAGTAAAACTTGTAAAACTCGTTCCAACAATCAGCGAAGCTTTCATTACATCCTGGAGAGGATTAGGGCTTTCGGCAAGGGGCTAAAATAGAGCCGCGGTGGGGTGGGAGAAAAAATGTTTTAAAAGTGTCAAGAGCAGGTGGGGGCCTTAATGACCCATTTGCGGGTGACACTTGCCTTCCAAGAGGGCATTACATCCCTCTTAGGGGTCGGGACTCCATTTTCGCGGTTTAAGTGAAGAAAAAATGTATATTCCACCCTCCACCGCCTCAAGCGCAAAGTACGTGGTTGAAATTTATCAGCGCATTCGGACAAAAGTTTGTTTAGACTTACCCAAGACCTTTTATGGCTACAATCCAAAAATTACAGGGCTCTAATTCCGATGAAGAAAAATAGCCTTTATTTATTTATCTACACTAAGACAATAAAGAGAGAAAGTTTGTTCGTACGTAAAACGTAATCTAGAAATCTATTGATCCTATTTTCACCCATTTTTTTAGAAGCGTTCCTAAAGATCACAGGAATGACACAAGCGTAGTCTTGTCATGCTAATGTCCTATTAAATGAAAAAATATAATATATGATTTTCTTTACGTTACTTTCCATATCGAAACGCTAATTCGTTCAACTGTTAATCCCCAACGCTACATGGTCGATGAGAGAGTTGAGGGTTGTATGCGAAGAAGGAAACTTCTATGCAATATCAGGCGCAAGCAGATGAATGAAAAATAACGTTTTAAGTTAAATATTGTTAGTTTGAACTGGTTTCGCCGCATAAAGTTTGGAATTCTGTCGTAAAAGTATGCATTAAATAGAGGCAGATTGCATCGCAATGATCCGATAGTCCTGACCTTGTTCCACCAGACTACCATCTTGGTCGAGTAATATTTGCACACATCACGATATAAACCGCACATCCCTGTCCTTGTTTCTTCACTGTGGCGACGGTGGAACAAAAACGTCACACTTCAAGACTTGAAAAAGCAAAAGATGTAGAAAACCAATTCCGACTAGCTACCACCAATTCGAATCGTATGACCTCAGTGGCTTGAAGGAAAAACGAACACTCGCCAACTTTCCCTGCCTCCCTGACTATGGATAGGTGATACACAATTTCAGTGAGAGGTTAGATCGAGAGAACGCACAGATGTTCACAACATGACACTGTAGAACTCGCCTAACCTCTTCAGATAACAAGTCCCTTGCAATGGGCCGCATTCATGAAATAACTATCGCAAACTATACCACGCGCCTTGTTCTCTTACCTTATCCCTTCTGTCTACAAAGTTTTTCCAGCAGGGTTGGCTCACGTTCTAACATACACATTTTGTGCAAGACCCTTTATTAGTAACGAAACAGCAAGGAATCTTAGTCTGGATGTAATGAAAATAATTCTCAAGTTGAAGGGAAAATTCGTTAGTTTAGTTTTAGTTTTTGTTAGGGTAAAATTACTACTATGATCGTAAAACAGCTTTTTTTTAACTTTAGATATGGATAAAGGTTGACGACGCGCAGCGGACTGGGCAGTGCTGGAGCGTGCTCAACGTACAGCCCTCCTCGCCGTCACGCAGTGCTACAGGACGGTATCCACGGCGGCTCTACAGGTCGTCGCTGGTAGGTCTCCAATTGACTTGAAGGCGAAGGCACTCTGCGCCAAATGGGAAATCAAAAACGGGAGGACGCCATCGATCCCTGTCGCGACCGAAGAAGAAGCGGAAGAGTGGATGATAGGTGAATGGCAAAAAAGATGGGATAGATCCGCCAAAGGTCGCCATACCCATCTGCTCTTCCCAGTGATAAAGGACAAACTAAGACTAAAACACTTCCAAACAGATCATTATATGTCCCAGCTATTGACAGGTCATGGAGATTTCGCCGCGAAGCTCCATTCCTTCAATCTAAAGGCGAGCCCTTTATGCGATTGTGGAGAGCCGGAGACGGTGGGCCACGTGGCAGTGTGCTGTCCCCGGTACACTGTAGCGCGTGTTCAATGGCTCTTTGAAAACAACGCACAAACAGCTAACATGGAGGTGCTGAGTCAAGCAATAAGTACGCCAGCAGGGTTAAAGACGACTCAACATTTTTGGAAGTGTACAATGAAGAGAAAAGGTTGGAAACCTAAATAGATACGAAGAACAAAGACGAAAAATCATATTCCTCCTCCACTTACAAATCCCGAACCAGCCGCCTCCGCGAGGCCCATCCCGGACGCAGTTTTACTGTGACGAAGAGCTCGTAAAGTGGAGTAGAGATGCGATCGTCTATAAACGAAAAAGCTATTAGCAGCACAAGCCATGAAACTGCAAGGAGCCAAATATGGCTTAGGAGCGGCATTGAAGGCACAGACGGATAAAGGTTGACGATAGTACGTTTTTGTTTTACCACTTTCACGGCGTCCATGTTAGGCTAAACCATCGTGACCTGCGGGTCTTACAAAAATGTAGTGTGATCGCGCCTTGTACCAGTCCAGTCGAAAACTGAATCCTTCATTCGGCGATAATAATATAATATAATAATCATCAAAATTATATATATTTAATATTTATTAAATTCGTATTTATTTAAAAAATATTATTTTATCACATGGAAATTTACCGTGTTTTTAGATAAGTTCAAAATAGCTTTCAAAAATTATAAAACAATCCAAACACTGTTTTCCAAAATTAAAGACCCAACACCAATTACAAATAAATCTGACGTAATCTACAAGATCAACTGTTTAAACTGTCCAGCTATCTTACATCCCAATATCTGGACAGGGGAGTAAAACAACATATCTACGATTGCAAAAAAACCCAAACAAAATCCTACAGCACTCGCTACCCACCACTTTGAACAACAACACAATTTTGAATTCAAAAATCCAAAAATACTACATACAGAACAAAACAAATTTAAACGTAATTTTTTAGAAATGGTTTACATCAACAAGGATAAACACAGCATCAACTACAGAAGAGACACATGTAAACTCAGTCGCAGCTACGCCAACATCATTAATGAAATTCAATACAGATAACATATATATTACATACATTACATTCCACACATCAAATATTTTTTTCGCATAGTCTAATTGTCCACCAATCTAATTTTCCTTTTTCCATTTATCCCTTTCAATATAACCCTGAAAGAATAAAGTGGCCCTAACATTACCAACACATTGTTTCCCTTTGTCGGCTCTTTTCACCTCAAAGAAGCCGACGGCTTATACAAAATTGTCTCTTCTATACACACTTCCTTCCCCACCACTTCAAAAAATCAAACGTATATAAACATGAAACAGTAAAATCTCACTGGCACTCTCAACACGACATGGCACAATTACACAGAAGACAAACACTTTGAGTGAGTAGAAATACTTTGATAGAATATAAAATATAATTTTTGCATTGTATAAATTCCATATTCTATATGTATTTTCTAAATGTAAATTATGTTTGTAAATCCCAGGCCCTGAAGATGATCTCAATAAAAGATCGAAACGTTGGCTCGATAAAGAAAATGTTTTTCTGATACCTACATCACACCAGACCGCATCTCACGATATTTGAATAATTGGTCCTAAGTTTTTATTTTAACCATTAAGGATTGCCGGTTTGAGACAGAGTTCATTGAAAAATGTTCTCACTTAACGTACGATATTACGAGAGCACAATATTTACTGAACAACGACGGGTTTTCTATGAGTAGACAGAGTTTTCTTAGCTCGGAATTACTCAAACTTTCGCCATGTGAAATCTATGTGTTTTTTTTTCTCTTTGTTCAATGGATAGATTGAGATCTTTTGTTGGCCATGGGTTTACTAATAAAAGGAGATAGGTTTGAGCACGGCCGCGGACATTGTGTGGATCATAGCCGCAGGATGAGATGTGTACAAATGGCCAGAAGACAAACACTTTGAGTGAGTAGAAATACTTTGATAGAATATAAAATATAATTTTTGCAATTTTTGCAGTTTTCCAAATTCTATATGTATTTTCTAAATGTAAACTATGTTTGTAAATCCCAGGCCCTGAAGATGATCTCAATAAAAGATCGAAAAGTTGGCACGATAAGGAAAATGTTTTTCTGATACCTACATCACACCAGACCCCCATCTCACGATATCTGAATAATCATATTTTTAGTGTTTACGCTCAGTGGAGAGGGGAGAATTACTACGATGGGGACTGACATGAAAGTTCGCGACCGGTTTAGAAAGGTTTAAATGTACAAAAATTGTATCTTTTGTTGCTAGGAAATGGAAAAATTGACCGTAAAAAGTAGTTCACCTATAAAGCTTGGAACAATGAGTTAAAATTTCTGGATTAAACAGAGGCAGAGCGTATCGCACTCATCCTACAGTCCAAAAATATATATTCGAAAAATTAACATAAATGAATAAAAAATTATTACCTTTTACAACCTGTATATAGATAAAGGTTAACGATTGTATGATTCTTTCGCCACTTTCACGGCGTCCATGTTAGGCTAAACCGTCGTGACTTGCGGGTCTTACAAAAATGTAGTGCGATCGCGCCTTGAACCACTCTAAAACTGAACACTTCTTTCAACGATAATAATGATAAATATTATTTATATTTATTATTTATTAAATTCGTATTTATTCAAAAAATAATATTTTGTCACATGGAAATTTACCATATTTTTAGTGTTTACGCCCAGTCGAGAGGGGAGAATTAATCCGCGACTAAAATGGAAATCTCAAAATTGTCCGTTAAGAGAGGTTCCACTATATAAAAATTGGGCTCCATTGTTTTTCTGAATGAACAGAACTTTCCTCTATTCTCTATTTTCAACAGAAGAAAGATGTGTGGTAACATGAAGGGTAAAACTGAAAATAAAACCTTTTTACTGAAATCTAGATTTAAAATACTATCTAGAGCCGACGGCTAGCATATGCATATTTATATAAAAATAAAACTCACAGTTTAGAATAGCAGGCACTTACCTAAAACAAAACAAATTTACAATTTAGTTAATAGTATTTATGAAACAAATAAAAGACAATGTAAGATAAGTTTCAATATATGTGCCAACTTTCTCCTTTGCGAATAGGCACAATTTTGCTTTCCATTCCAGCAGATTGAATAACTGTTTAATGTTTACAGTTTCACTGAGGTTTGTCTTTCCTCAAAACGAGTTTTCAAGTTAACTTGAGGCTAAAGGGGTAAGAGATGTTTATATTTACACTTTCCATTTCTTTGCTCTCACAAAACCCTTTTCTCTCCCTACCCCCAGGGGCATTTTATCACAATTTTAAACTTTCCAGATTTAAATGAAACACAGAAAGCTTTGATAAATTTTTTTAAAAACTTGATGGTTTGAACTTTAATAAAAAAAAAAAAGACAAGAACCCTTGATGGATTGGCTGTAATTAGGCTCACTGTTATTATTTAATCATGTCAAAATATTGACATAATTAGTAATTAAATTCACGTGATATAATATCATTGTTTATAATAGAGACGGATCGATCATAATTATATTAATTTAATTGGGGTTTCCTGGAACCACCCTGAGAGCGTATTTGTGAAATTTAACCGGCACCAACAAGAAAAATACAAAACTGCTGGGAAAAATCACGAAGTAACTAATTTCGCCCAAACGGGAGAGATGGGGAGTTGAATTAATAATTGTGATTAATTACGGTTTTTAGTTGAGATGAAAAAAAGTGAGGTTGAGATGGGGAGTTGATGTCCGAGTGGATCGAGGTCACGGTAGCTCAGGTGGTAGAGCAGCGGCGTATCTAGCCGAAGGTCGTGGGTTCGAAACCCTCTCGTGCCATTAACTTTTTTTCATCTCGACTAAACGAAAATAATGAATTAATGTTGTATGCTTCATGCATGCATATTATATAAAAAGCAATAGCTTTTGGGTTTAATAATGAGACGCCTAGAATACTTTTCGTTTTTCAAAATTTCACAGGAGGATTTGAATAATGACATTTACTGAGGAGACAATTGGGTAGGAGCTTTCTCATAAATAGTTATAAGGGATTTGGGAAGTCTGAAGACTTATTAGGTGAGGGTGGATCAATTTGGATCTTATAGTCGTGGCTAATGGAATTACATTCACATGTCGCTGGCGTGAGTTAGCTATGTAAATCCGTAGTCAATTGTCTACCCGGGCGACGGGGCTTGACCTCAAAACTCGCAAAACGCGCTAACGACAATTAGCGACGTCGCCGTGGGTCGGAAAAGGCACTACTTCAAGTATTTGCATTTCCACAGCGCCTAATGGGGGAAAGTGTCGGAGGAGTTAGGCCTTTCCGTTCTAAAACAAATTCCCAACCCTGCAGAGTGAGCGAAGGGGAATTTTCTTAAGAAGAGATTTGAAAATTTAATCCCACTCCCCCATTGGGAATCATGGGGTGGAAGTCTCCGAAGCATAACTGAATTGAGAACTTCCCAATACAATGAAGACTTAAAAAAAAAAAAAAAAAAATGGCTGGTGAAATTCACTTTAGGCATTTAGCCAGAAGTGACTAACATTTGTCAAATGCGACTGGTCAATTAAAAAATATTCGTCAGCCATACAAGTACAAGAAGGAATAATCTGAAACAAATTTATAGAAAATAATAAAAGTGATTTAATACATACATGAAATCTAGCTGGCTGAACTCATTAGGGCGATCGATTTCCACACTCTACAGGAAGTATTCTCAATTATTTAATTTCTGTTTATTTTTGAGACTAACTATTTATAGTTTGCCTATTTACTTGGGAACTCACTATTTAATATAAATATAATTTCATTCAATTATATTAACAGGATGATTTAATTTTCAAAGAAACGTCAAAGAAAGCCCCTCCACAAAGCCTTTACACGTTCGGCTATTACCCTCTACCTATTGAGATAAAATGTTGACTATTCAGGTGAAAATACCTATTCAATAGAAATACAAAATTTAATTTATGTTAACGGGTTAACGAAATATTCAAGGAAATGTGATTTGGAGGGTTTCTTCACAAAGCTTTACACATTTCGTCTCTAGGGGTAGATTCCTAACTATCTATTACGTCCAAATTTTTCCAATTCAGCCAGATCTTTCACTTTAACCTATGCACACAGTTTCTTTCAATTGTGTTATCGGTTAGCTTAGTTTTGAAGGAAACGTGATTTGGACAGCACCTTCAAAAATCCTTTACATTTCCGGTCTCTCTATCTATTGAGATAAAATTTAGACTATTCAGCTGAAATCGGCTAATTCGACAGAATTACAAACTTTTATTATCGCATGTTAACGGTTAATGAAATATTCAACGAAATTAATTACGGTTTTTAGTTGAGATGAAAAAAAGTTAATGGCACGAGAAGGATTCGAACCCACGACCTTCGGCTAGATACGCCGCTGCTCTACCACCTGAGCTATCGTGACCTCGACCGAGCAGCGGCGTATCTAGCCGAAGGTCGTGGGTTCGAATCCCTCTCGTGCCATTAACTTTTTTTCATCTCAACTAAAAACCGTAATTAATTGTGTTATATTAATTGGTCGAACGGACCACGAAACCAGTGAATTAATGATTCAAGGAAATGTGATTTGACGGGCCTCTTCACAAAGCTTTACACGTTTCGTCCCCAGCCGGACCAACTAGTGGCCTCGTTATGCCGTTCGCTTATCAAAATATTGAAGGAGACAAGATTTGGTGCCCACAAAACATTTTTAATCCCTGGGATTTCTCACCCCATCTATTGTAACAAAATTTAGCCTATTTATCGAATATGTACTAGTTAACATATTTATCAAGTCTGACCACAATATGCTAAATAGGTAACTTAAAATGGAAATGTGGTTTGGAGAGCCCATTTACTAAACAATACCATGGGGGCCGTCTACCTCGCAAAGATTTTGGGACCGCCCTGGGGAAAAATTCCTCTTGTGCAAATGTGACCTAACCCCGGCAATTTGTTTAGATAAATACAAACAAAATCCTCAAAAAGTTTTAATCAATTTTCGTAATTAATCAATCCGATATTAATTAAAATTAAGTTTCAAGGGTTTCATATTATTCAAGGAGCGTTGACTTCAAAAATAAGTCAGGTTTTTACGTGTCCTCTGAACCTCTCATGTCGTTAAAATTCCCAATCGAATCATACTCGGTTCCCGAAATCCGGTTGAGCCGTTGAGAAGAATGAGAAAGCAGAAAAGTGATAAAATAAAGAAGCCCAGCTGGAAGAACAAGAATACAGCAAAAGAACAATTTTTTTTTTTAATTTCCATTCTGTTTTTTTTTTTTTTTTTTTTTTTTTTTTTAATGTTTGATATGACAAATAAAGAAAGTATTATTTAAAAATTCTAAGACAGTCAAACTTCAATATACGCATAAAATATTAAATTTCATCCATTTGAAGTTTATGAATATTTATCAGCGGTGGTGGTGTTAAATATGTTTAAAAAGTTTGGAGGCAAGTTATTCGTTTTTCTACATTTGTTATCTGCTTATAACTCTTTTATTGAGAGAAATTGAAGGATATCAGTCGAGAAGATAAATCGGATAATGATCGTGCTGTCGTCGGGTACGCTGAAGGATCCGTATTATAAACTGCTTTTTAATGAGGAAGTTTTGATCTTGCCCGAATAATAATCAATATGTACTAGGAGCCATATAAGTACATTTTTTTCTATAAAAGGAGCGACAAAGCATCCACAGAGATAAATAATAATTAAAACGGCCCCTCTTAAATTTCCCGGCCGGCCACATTAGCGAGCAAAGGGGTAATAACGCAGTCATCAAAATTATGACAAACAACTCTGGAGAAAGGGAAGAGGCGACAAGTATAAACCGTGCCCGTATAGAAGGACTGTAATTCTCCTAACCGAATTAGGCTATACACGGGATGGGGCAACAAGGTAAAAGCATTAGCGAGATGACATCTCAGGAGATTCAAAAGCCGGGCGCAAATATTCCAATTAACTGGAGGCCGGATCGAACATCCTATTATGGCGAGGGCAAGTCGTATCGGAGTCAATGCGGACATTTATAATTGATCAATCGAAAGGGAGGATAAAGTTCCCAATAATGCCTCAAAATTACAGGCTTAACGGGGACAAACTCTGTGCTTCGGGATTGTGCAGGATTTAGACTTTGCAAACGCTGCATTCATTTTTTCGAACATTCTTTCTAAGCAGGTGAGAACATCCACACCTGCTTTATATTGTAGAACACAGGATTAAAATATTTAACATAATACAAGATATAAAAGACTGGCGTGGTAAACAATCTGTGGTTTTTTCAGGACTAATCCGTTCTTTTTTTTAAAATGTATTACGGCTCTTTCTCGCGTTAATGATGAACGGAGGCTGTTCCCTCGGCACAGGATAAAACTCGTAATACTGATAAGGACTGAGTGGTTCTGGAATTAGATTTATCAATGGAAGAGTAAGCAGGAGGGGCTCTAAAAGCCCCTCCACTAAGAAAGCTCGAGCGAGAAGCTTCAATTAACATTCTCGGTGAATAATACAGGCCGCACTTACACGCGGCCTCTTATTTAAATTCAGTTCAAATTCTGTATTCAAGGGCCGAGGGGCGAAACGAGGAAAACAAGGGCTTAATTGGACTCCCGATAAACGGGCTTGCACGGGACTTGATCGAGCCCTGGGAATCCTGTTTGGGATTAACTTCTTGGCTGGAAGACATGGACTTTTATAGGTCTTAGAAAAGTAAGCATCCAATTGCCATGATCCCTCTTGACATATCCATTTCACTTAGATGGGCCCAGAAATAAAAGACCAGCGGGGGAAAATTTTCATTCTGAAGCCTAAAACGCTGGTTCTGATAAACGAAAGTTTGTTAAATAATAATAATTTGTTGAAGTCGTGAGGAGTACGGTACAATTTCAAAGAATTATGAAACAACAGGTTACTAAGAAACATACAATAATATTAATATTTATTTGAAGCCTGTTCATGAATTATACACCTTAAAAATTCTTCTAACGGTTCTAATCCCTGGCAAAATAGTAACACTACTGCCTGTACTGCATCGGGAGGACATGTGTTGTAAGAGTTCGGCCAATAGTGGCTGTTTGTTATCGGTTTGAGTCGAGGAAGGATCAGAAGGCCATCGTCGTTTGAGGAGACCTGGAGGACTCTTGGGATGGGAAGTAGTGGAGAAAGTTGAACATTAGGTTTATGATGGGTTGAAAGATTGGTGTGAAAATTGAAGAAGCGGGGAGCGGATCAGTTCTCTGATGGAAGGAATGTTAAGGTCATTGTGGATAGAGAATTTGAAGACTTAGTAAGGAGTTTGGAGAATTCTTCCGAATACTTTTGATTCGTTGGATGTTGTGTAGGTTGTTCAACACAGTTCCCTAAGTCCAAATAGGTCGAAGTAATGTTTCGCATAGAGTTACTATGTTCTTTCCTGTAATCTACGATTTCGGTCCTTTAAGACTTCGAAGTGGTCCGAATCATCTGTTCAGTTTCCTTGAGCCTTGTGTAAGGATTACACGTCAGTCTACTGCCTATGTGTTCCCTAAGTATTTTACTTTTGTAGATGTCGATAGTTCTTTATTTTTGACGTAAAGACGTACGCAAGGCTGTCTGTTTAGCGTGCTGCCAATTTGAGTGCAGTTTCTTTGTTCAGCTTGATTTTCCTAATCGGAATCTGGATACCTGGACTAGAATTGGAGTTGGGAGATAAAATAGGAGTTTCGTCCTCAAAGGTTGTAAGGATGAGGTTGCGATGTATCGACAAATAAGCAGTATAAATTGTATATAGAATGGGACGAAGAATGCTTCTTGTGGGACGCCGGCATGGATCGGTCTGAAGTCTGAAAACTCGTTGCCACATCTCACACTGAAGCAAGTTTCGGTTGAGGGAAACTCTCCGTGCCAGACCCTTCCAAAAGTTTCGGAATCATGGAATGCATCCGAGCAGTACTCTTTGTTCTCTAAAGCAGAGGAAATAGAAGCATAAACCCTGAAACATTGGTGAATCGTGGAATGACGAGGACGGAAACCAAATTGGTTGAACAATAATATGTAGATTTTGAACGTTGCAGGAAGAAGGCTGAGGTGTCTTTAAGAGGATATGTGGTTGGTAGGCTTGTGAGCTTTAGGAATGAGGATAACGACGAAATATTTACCTTAGAGAGGATAATGAGTAGTTCGTACGATGGCATTATGTATTGTAATTAGGAAAACTATGTTCTTTTGTGGAATGTTTCGAAGTATAGAGGTCTATCATGCCCAGGGGATTTTCTACTTGTAGATTTGTGACTGTGTTACTTTACTTCAGAAGGATGAAAAGGTTTGAAATTGAGATGAAGAGGAATTGGTAAATTAAGTTTACGCATGACCACTTATGCATAAGGGCCATCATTTGAGGAGAAATAAAAGACCAATATGATAAATATTTATTCTGCGGACCAAAATGGTGGAAAGGGAGAAAAAACAATAATCCCGATAAACGGATTTGATCGATTCCTAGAAATCATGTTTGGTTTTAACCTTTTGCCGGAATGACACGGACTTCATAGATCAGAGAAAAGTAAGCATGATTGATTAAATCGTGATGATCAATCTCGACCCGTGCATCTAGATGGAGGAAAAATAAAAGGACAATTACGAAAATTGTCTTTATTAGGGGCGATACGGGGAAAGAAAAGATGGGAGTGGAGTCCCGACAAATAGACTTGATCGAGTCCTGGCAATCCCCTTTGGGCTTAACTTCTTGCCTGGAAGACATCAACCTCTTGGGAGTTAGTGTTTATGGTATTAAAAGCCGAGAAAAAAAATATCTAAAGTAATTTATGTCTTATTTAAATAGTTTTCTGTCTTTTTTGTGTATTTGAGGATTATATATGAATAGAATCGTTTTTTCACACATGATAAGATAATAATACACAGAATCATATTTAATGAAATCACAGAAAGTTATACAAATGGGAAAACACTTCTAGTAAACTATGTATGCCAAATATGTGGTAAAAACAAAAATGGGTTTCTTTTTGCTCACATTTGAAACGCTATAAATATGAATTTTTATTTTTAAAAAATGTACACTTTCGTGCTGGATTAGACAAGTAATTTTTTTCTCTGTTGTCCTTTTGTTCCTCTCAACAATTCCTATCACCTCTGCAATTGATCCAAATTCAAAGTTATTACAACTGGTAGAAAGCTGGGTTGTTCTAATTTTAATTTAAGCCAACAACGTTTACACTTATTATTATTATAAGTGATGAAATTAACAAAAATTCCTCAGATTTTTGATTTTTTTTAATATCAGATTCTGATTTTTGAAAGGCCAGGTTTTTTCCATTACCAGTCAATGGCCCTAAACCACAGTAAAGTTTCCCAAGGATCGGTCCAGTCGTTCCAACATTATCGACAGAAGGGCTTCCAAAAAAGAATTTTCTCCTAAATACGTATTCGGGAGTTTATTAGGGAACAGAAAAACAAACCTTTAGATAGAAATTTATCTTAAAATCAACGTTTACTGGGAAAAACTGACAATACCATACAATATAAATTAAATGGAATATAATTTAAAACTTTTTCTAAATCACACCATACAATTTTACGTTTAAAATGCGGAATCCGCTCAAAAAAGATAAACCTTCTACCGGGGGAAATCCAAGAGAGTAACTGTTATTATTCGGGCAGAAAAACCCCGAGCAACGCTTCACCACCCTTTTCACCTTTTAAAAACGGAAAGCTTCGACAAATTAATTAACGCTAATACAGAAGGGGAAAAAATTGCATGTCTGAATAATTAAAATTATTCTCTGTTTTCGCGATTGAACCTTATGACCCGGTTTGACCTACTCCGACTCGGGTAAATGTCAGGCATGCGCGCTGCCAATTGGATTAGTGTTCAGATGGACAGGTAAATCTGTATATTATAAATAGATGATACAATCATTGTCATTGAGGTCTTTTCCTGACGTACAGCGACACTAAAGTTTAACGAGTCTCCAAATCTCGACGTTGCTATTTAATAATTATCAACTTTAATTATATTATACCAGCTGACACCGAGCCGATGATAACATGATGCAAAACGCTCAGAAGATCAACTATCAACCCAGTGGACCGCGGTGGCCGAGTGACTATTTGCCAAACCAGTTGTTTTGAGTTCGAATCCCGGCAGGCGAAGCAACGAGAAGACGATGGCTGGGCCTGATGGCATAGGAGACAGATCGACACATGTGTTAATTGGGAGAGAGAAAGAGAGATCAGTGAGCAGTTTTTTTTCCATTTATAGTTCGTATACACGTGAAGAAAAAAAGGACAGAGATAGGTTTAAGGTATAGACCACTATACTGGTTGATAGGACGTAACTCCAATCTTGCTATACAAAATAAAATACTATTATATAAACAAGTCATAAAGCCCATGTGGATATATGGTATAGAGCTATGGGGTTGCACCAAATACAGCATTATTAAACTCATACAAACACTCTAAAATAAAATCCTACGTAACACGGACAATGCACCTTGGCACATAAGGAATATGGACTTACATAGGGATCTTAAGATTTCTGAAGTCACGGCGGAAATACAACGATTTGCCGCCAAACACCAGGCTCATCTCAGCCAGCACGAGAACGTGGAGGCGACCAAACTCTTACATAACGGAAACATGGTCAGAAGATTAAAACGAACAAAGCCATATGAACTTGTGTAGATAAAAGTAAATAGTGAAATGTAAATCTTATTGTACCAATGGGTTTATAAGAATATAAATATTTATTTATTCTATAATATTATTGTAAAATTGATGGTTGGTCTAATAAGACCAGTTTTAATAAAAATAAAATAAATTAACAAAAAATTATAATTCGTGTAATGAAAGTCTTCTCCTGGACAAGGAATTTTTGTAAATCATGTGGAAATATTTGACTTCTTATTTTGGAAAAATATTGAATATATGTAGAAATGGGGGTTTATCAATTCTGGCTTAGTGCTTTTCTGAGGGAAAATGAATTCGATGAAAATAATAAATTGAGTTGTCAGTTAGTTTCTATTCCATCAGGCATTCCTATACTTCCCTTTTAAAATTACCTATTATTACATACATTTCTATTGAACTTGTGCCATTATTGAGCTTGAAGGAAGTTTCCCCTTTCGAGAGAGGCTTTTAGGTTATATTCAACTTCGGAAGGATCCTAATAAGTGGAGGTGGGGCTTCAGCCATTTTCTGTTGACATTATTTTTGTAAGAAAAAACTTTTCCTTATTAATCAAAATTCTACAATATATTTATCCAATTTGTACAATTTCATCAGTTTTTTTAATTGAATGGTTCGAAAGAAAATACCCCAACCGATCGAGGAAGGAGATTTTGGAGAGCCGTAAAAGTTGTACTCGCCTCGGCCAGCGGTAGGAAACAATAAAGTCCTTGTTGTGCTTTCTCACCGGGCTTTGGGGGAACACGTCTCGTTTTGGGCTCGAGTAGATAAAGGGCATTTGTTGAAAATTTGTTGCCTGTGGCTTATAAGGTAAGGTAACGAAGTAGACAGGGCACTAAATAACAACGGGGCCGGGTTTAATGAAACCGAACCGCCTTCGGCCACCGTATTAAGACAAAGGCCCGGCTCAAATTGATAAGTGTCCACCGATCGATTAGAGATATTAAACAAGGGAAAACTGGGTTTTAATTTTCTTCGAATTTATAAACCGCGTCCGGTCATGTCGTAACAAAATCGCCTTTCCCGGGCCAAATACAAAATTCGATTAGGCTAAGTGACACGGGGGCGCTTTAACTGGACAAGTCTGACGTTTTCACGAGTTAAGCCATAGTCGTGAATTCAAACTTAAAGAAATAAAGCTTACAAAAAATAGAAAAAAAAAAAACAAGTTCGACTCTTCAAGAAATCGCACTTCAAATATCACTACAAATACCGATTAATTTATAAATAATATAAAATAATAGTTATGGATCCACGTACTAATAGTTCCGAACAAACAGGCTGAACAAAAATTCTATGGTTAAGCTTAAAAAAGTTCTTTCTATAGTTTTCTATCTCTGGAAAATGGGTCAATCGATAAACAAATGTGTGGGAAGATAGTGAAAAAGGTAAGTTTAGGAGAAAAGAAAAATACACTCATATAGTAAAGAAACATCGAAGGTCCAAGGAAGGAACAGAGAGGAAGATAGGAGACAGAAAGGGAGTGTAGCAAGAGGGAGTCGAAATATAAAAATGAAAAGAAACAAATAATGGATGTATAGAATAAAAGAATGAAAAGCAGTAGAGAGCAGAGAGAAAGGAGAGAGAGAGAGAGAGAGGGAAGGAGAGAGAGAGGGGGGAGAGAGAGGGAGAGTGAGAGGGAGAGAGAGGAG
>CM077110.1:19388614-19408785 GCA_039619505.1 Cimex hemipterus | reverse complement strand
GGGAGAGAGAGGGAGAGTGAGAGGGAGAGAGAGGAGAGAGAGGAGAGAGAGAGGGAGGGAGAGGGAGAGAGAGAGAGAGAGTGAGAAAGAGTGGCTACAAAAACAAAACCTAGATAAAAAAAAGTCTTTATAGATATAGAGAGAAGTATGATTTTAAGTTTTTGATGGTTTGAGGGACAGTGAGGCTTCGTATTTACCACCTTACTAAATACATTTGTAACTTTAATTTTAATTGGAACGAGTACAGATAAAAAGTAGTAATTTCGATTTAACGCCCAAATCAAAACACACGCAGCATTCAAACGATTGTCCTCGATTATTTTCCGATTCACTTGCTCCGAGAATCGGGGGGGGGATGACAAACCCCTTTGTTCCTTTTTTTGTCTCTTTTTTACTTTTTTATTTCCCGGTTTAACCGGGAGGACTTCCACTCAACTGGATTGCCGAGTTGAAATTTTTCAATCCGTTTGAAAGGGATCAGCTCCTCCTGGGACGACAGTTTGAGACTCGTCATAATTACCCGGAACGCTCGCCGTGGAAACGATGGTAAATCTGGTAAGGAATTTTTCCCAAATTCAACACGTGACGATCGTAAGATTTAAAAAACGTTACGAAACGATTTTTGCTGATTGACGACTACTTTTAGTTTGTAGTTTTTTTTCTTCAGAAATCGCATTAAGATTTTGAACACTTTCTTTTTGATATAAGTATTCAGATTATATCATACAATTGTTCAGAAAGATTGGTGTTTAGTGGAAATAATGTCAGTTTGATGAAGTTGCCAGGAGATGAACAGTGCTGTCAAACAATTCACCTCCTTAACGCTAGGTTACTAATGCAGATTGGGAGGAAAAAAATTCCTAGTTAAGACATAGTTACAAAGCTCAACTGTTTTTTCCCGTAAGGTTATTGTTTCGGGTCGACAATGCCCATTCATCCTTCTCTTAGACTAATGAGTTCCACCTCTTGTAGGATTAAAGCCGCTTTTTGACCCTCTCACCCCTCGTTCATTTCATTAAAAGGTGTCTTCCCACCTCCATCGTCTTCAGTTTCAACTAAGCCCTTTCCTCCATTTAAGGCAATAAATTATCAACGAGGTATCGGGTGAACTGCTTTCGCGAATTGGAGAC
The DNA here is from genome assembly GCA_039619505.1 of Cimex hemipterus. Taxonomy (NCBI): domain Eukaryota; kingdom Metazoa; phylum Arthropoda; class Insecta; order Hemiptera; family Cimicidae; genus Cimex; species Cimex hemipterus. The sequence continues at coordinate 19,407,655 of CM077110.1, read as the reverse complement.
TTGTAATCCCCTTTGGGTGACAAAAGCTTTCGGATTGACGTTCTCCCAGCCAGGGGGTGAGGAGGGAAGGTGGAAAGAACGAAAATACTTGTATTATCTATTAACGGAATTCAACGGAAATTTCTCACACAATAAATTAAACTATATTCGCTGAATTAATTCAACCTTGATAGCAACTAACAAAGACTGTTAGTTTTTGCCAGGTTTGAAAGAATATTATCTACATTCTTATTATCATTAATTAATATTATCGGACCTTAATCACAACTTATCCTTCTTAATCTCTTTTTTCCTCTTTCCTTTTCGTTTTATCGGTTAGTCTGTATTTATTTTCTTCAATCAATTTATCTTTTTCCTCTTCCTCCTCTCTATTCATTTCTGCTTCCTTTTTTTCATTCTACTTGTTTGTCTATATGTATAGACTGTATATATGCACATATATTTATGTATATTATTCTGTTTTACTTTTACACTCAGTCTTGAATTTTTGTTTGTTATGTTTTTTGGTCTATCTATATACATCTCTCGCACGTAGGGTTTGGTTATGATTCTGCTTTTTTTATTTGTATATCTTAATATAGACTGTCCCTGCGATCCTATTTTTCTCCTTTCCTCTTTCTCTCTCGCTCTCCTAATCTTTATATCCTCGTAATGTATGACTGTCTTCGACCCTTTTATTTATTTATTTGTTTTTCTCCTACTCGATACAAGATTCTAAAAATTTCTGAAGGAATTAGTCTGTGCATTATTATCTCTCCCTATTCCAAAATCCCTCGTGAATTCGAACTCCCTCGTTACTTGCAACTTTTAGTTATTATAAACATTAATCTAAAGTGTCGTTTATAACGTTAAATCATCATTGAAATCAATCTAAAGCTGATTTTATAAAGATTTTAAAATGATGTGATTTCGTGGAACTACGTGTTGATCAGGTGAATAACCTAACTGATCAGCATCCGTGCAGCGAGGCCCTGTTCTGTGCTTCCATCTGTGGACTAATTAATATTCAGCTTAACATGTAAACAATGGCTAAATGTGGAAACTGTAAAAGTTCATTGACGCGCGGAGCAAACGGTGTTTATGCCAGTTTTCAACTGGCACACCTTGTCTGGCCTGACCTTACCAACTATCTCTGGGGCTGGACTAGACTTCCATTCTTCCGGCTAGTTTTCCCTACTGCAAATTGTACAGGTGTTGTAAGCCATTGTCAATTTCAATGCTGATTAAAAAGAACAATAGGCAGATGTTATTAAATCTCTCGGCGTCTGCGGTGGTGGTGGATGGATGGATACTAGGGACTGAGCACTGCAGCTGTACAGCTTATTGTACTATACCCTGGCTCCATTTTTGGGGGAGGTCTCACAACCCAAAGTGAACTTAAGCCCCCGTTGTACCAGTGTTCTTCCATCGAAGAAACTCATTTTTGAAGGGGGTTGAGACCAGATTCAGGGTCGCTGAGATCCAGTCCCCCTTCCATTGATGAGTGCCGTGTCAATTTCTTTTAATAGTGGCCACCGGTTCCCTTAGGTGTCAGAAAAATTCCAGAGGCGATGGTGGGGATCGAATCCACGACCGCGGGGTATACTAGCCGAGAGTCTGACGCCTTATCCACTCGGCTACCGGGACCCCCCGGCGTCTGCCGTACGTCGATAAAAGAGAACGCTTTGACAGTTAATGACCTTCAATGCAAAGTAGATTCTTTGCTGTTGCAAGTTGAAACAGTTAGAACCGAGAAGAAAGCATTACAGTAGCGGAATTGCATCTGACAGATGAAGAGATGCGGCAAGCTTCGTAAAATCTTCGTAAACCTGCCAGCATATCCAGGATCTGTTCTGATTCACTCAACAAGGTCGGGCTAGTTTCGAACATTAACGTGTAAGATGTAGTAAAACCTGGTCCTACCACATTCGACCTTCTTCGTTCTCGTCATATTGTCCTCAACATACAAGGGATAACGTCAGAGCCAAACAGAAGGTGAGACGAGACCTCTCCGCCACATAGGATGGAACTCGTAAAGTACTTTTTAGTATATGTGAGTGAATGTATCATTCCTTATTTTCAAAACTTTTGGGAGCTGCGAGGGCTGCAAAACGGTTGGGTACATTCAAATATGTTTGAGTTAGGGATGGACGAGTTCTTTTGATAAGGACTGACAAGGCACCAAGTTTTACAATTAACACTCTGGAGGACATTCCATCATCCCTTTTAATGATACGTGATATTATTACGAAATTATTATTTTCTAATATATACATGTTTTGCTCGTTGATTGTTTCTAGTAATGTTTCCTTCATGATTACTATTAGTTTTTACTTATTTTAATATCGTTTATATTTATTTTATCCCACCTGCTTCCAGAACTTTATTCGACTTAATTTTCCCTTATGTGATTGATATAGTACGTAATAAAATTTAAGTTAATACGCCTTGCGTTCCATTGTTAATGATCTACAGTATGGCGTTTTAATTTAAATGTAATAGTTGTTGATATACTAATTTGTAATGTTGTCAGTCCTTGTTTTGAGGAACTTGGTTAAATCCACATGTTTTCAACGCTGCAGAATTATTATTTAATACAGTGGGACTGCCTCAGACGCTGAAAGCTAAAATTTTTGTCTACCTCGGAGCAGCACTATAGGTTTCGACCTGAAATTTTTAATCACTGAAATTGCAGACCATGGATCATCTAAATACAATTCTCTTTGATGCATCGACCACCAAAACTTGGGTACCTTTCAGATTTTGAATTTTTCTTTTCTTCGCCTTTTCAAAATTAGAAATACGTCATTGTAGGAGATTGGGTTAGTGACATGATAATTTTATCAGTCTCGTTTCATTTGATTCTACTGATCTTACAGCGATATCTCACACTTCATGGTAGATAATTGGGACGAAGTTCTGGAGCATAATCAGTTTCCTTTTTGTCAACTCCTAATACAGATAAACTTTTCAATTAAAATTCCACCTCTCAACGTTACATTCAGGGACTTCAAAAATTTTTATTGATTAATTGCCAACGAGATGCAGAATGCCACAATTGTAATAATTTTCTGACAACCGAATCAACTGACCACAAGATGGAACTGTTGAATAAATTCTTACTGGCTCCTCTTGACAGATAGACCCTGGCTTACTAATGAAATTCAAGCATTAATTATCGAAGAGTTTTTATAACGACTCTCAGTGAAATGTAATAAATTTAATGTTTTTAGTAACAAGTTCAAACAAACGTCCCAAATATTATAACTAATATGGCGATGATAAGTTTTATTTTTTACATATTATCCCAGACGCGTTACTAACTAGCCTTTTCCATAGTAAATCTGAAGCTAGCGGCGTGGACGAAAACGTTCCTCACTGAAGATGGTGCAATGGCGAAACGTGTTTGTATAACAAAAAAAAAACCGGGAGTGGAGACAGACCCAGTAGGTGATCTTATGTGTTCTGAAGTTTGGTGATAGCCTTTGGTGATACAAGTACTACTTAACATTTTTAATGATTTCAGTATTAGACGTATCAACTACTTTTTCACTTACGAACTCTCTGGATCAACGTATGGTCTAGAAGACAGCTTGGCATTAGCAGCTAAATTTGCTTTCTACTTCTTCAAGACCATAACTTGATCCAGTGTTGTAAATTTTTTAATTTTTCACCGAAATGGGCTACATTCCTATCCATATGGAATTATCCTATCCCAAAATTAATTACCTGCTCATTGAGTGACCCAAGGCCTGTGTGCGTTGACTAAGCCATTCTAACGGATTGTTTCTCAATAAATAGTATAACATCTTGGGAAAAATGACTTGTTTGATCGATTTCAGGACAACACCAATTAACAGCACTGAAGACTGTTACGTTCGTAACGTAACATGATATAATTAATGCCACCTATATTAAGAAGCGATGGGTGATTCAAAATTAAGAGAGCCGAGGATAGGCTTAGTGAAGAACAACAGAGAGAGTCGGAGAGTGTGCGCGAGACGGATCACCACGGCCTGGCCGGATGATAAAAGGAGAAAAGAAAAAAAAGGAAGAAATCAACGAAGGCGGTTGCGGACTCCCTCATCTGGAGAGGAGGTGCTCCCTCCACACACCCAGAAGCGGGGATTTTAAGCGCCTGAACAAGAAGCGGATCTGGACGCTGCCGCAGGAAAGTTTAGTTTTAAGAAAGTTTAGTTTTAAGGAGAGTTTAGTTTAGGTTTTAAGATTAATGTTTTAGTGTTCTATCGAAATAAATGTGTTTGGTTTTCTGTTTACTTATGTAAATATTCTGTTTTTTATTATTATTATTATTATGTTTTCCTTTACGGTTCGCTGTTTCCGTGCATATAAACAGCGTGGCGCCCATTTTATTTATTTATTTTCAAATTTAGTATGAAGTAACCCCGCCCGTCTCCACGGAGCGAAGCCGGCGAATTATCGGCGTAAGAAGACTCAGACAGCAATGTACAAACTGACGATAAATGGTGACGTCTTAGTCTTATTCTTCTCAAAACATTTGATTCGACGAAACACTGCTCCTTAATTAAATTTTTTACCGTCTTTGGACTGGTTTGAATCATCTCTCACAGGGAGAAAAGATGTGATTGGGGCGGAACGTCTTTGTGGGAACCTATTAAGTCCGGGGTTCTACAGGGTTCAGTCTTAGGACCACTTTTAATTACCATCTATGTAAAAAAAAAGATATCTACATTTATTCGATACTGTAAATATTTGCTGTTCGGAGATGACCTCCAGTCCAGTAAACTTCCATGTATCACCTTTGGAATTAGAGGATGGTATAGGAAGATGGACGTAAGTATTTGCAAATGGGCTGAAAGCTAGGAAGTGTCGTTTAACGGGCAGAAAATGAAAGGAGTAGTCATTGGTAGTTCCCGATACGCTAACATCTTAACATAAATCAATGAGTAGAATAAAGGTACTTGAAACTGACTTTCCTTCAATCAAGTTATTGAATAAAATAACTTTAAACGCGTTCAGTAAACTTTATTTATGATTCCCCCCCCCCAAGGACTTGTACTTTCAGTCTGTGTAGAAATTTCATTTCCATCTTTCCATATGTGCAGTCTGACATTGGAGTTTAGTCATTGGGAAAATCTGTGAAGAGTTAAATGCTTTAAGCACTTTGTTTTAATAAAGAAGAACTTTAGGAGGAAGCCAGGAGAATCACAATTGCAAGAGTTTTTAATGATGACAGTCGGAGGCAGAGAGGAGAAAGCATTTTAGGGCCATTACTGTGAAAAGCGTCCTACTTCATTAGTATCTCAACTATTACGAGTCGGATAATTCCTGTTATTGTCTCGCAAACAGCATTTTCCACCGCGGTGCGATACAGAAAAAGGAGTACAAATAGAATTTTTTTTCTCCGTTCACGGAGGATCCCCGAGGATCGTAAACGACACGCGGCGGCGCTATTAAGAATTCTCCGTCTGATGCCCTTCGGTTATTATTTGAGATAGGATTAATTAGCAAAACTGGGGGGAAGCTTTTCTAGGGGAAAAGGAGGAGTAATGAAGACTTCCCAACAAGCGAGACAGAAGCGAGGGCTGAATGCTTAATAAACCGAGCTGTTTCCCTTAGTTTTGACTCGGCCTTTTTTTTCCCTTTCCCCTTTCCAAAACACCGACGCCTCGGCGTAATCCCGAGAGGTTGATGAGACAGTTTATTAACAAACAACGAACGTGAATGTTTTAACAAATAGGAGAAAAGGCAATCAACAATTGAGTAGGCCGATGAGGAAATTGAATTAGAAAACCGCTTCTTTCAGAAGGGGGTGAGGGAGCTTCTAATTTCGACAATGTTCAAGATATGCTAATTCATTTCGGCTAATTCAAATCAAATATGCCAAAAGGGATTCATTACATTTAACTATCATATTGTAAAAAACCAGGCGTACTGTGCCGAATAGAAATATCTTGTGCAAGCCGGACTTAACAAAATGGCGGATTAGCTGTAGATTGTCGCTAAAACACATAATCGTTTGAGTATAGTATCGGCCTTCATGATAAAACTGAAGTAATGTGATCAAGGATGAAGCCCAGTAGGTAATAAAAACCAACTTGTTTTTTACACATTTGCAATTGGTGTTACGTTACAGTTTACACATATAAAATTATAATGATAAATGAGCAACTAAATTGAAAAACTATTTTAAAAAATGTAATTAAATACATGACTTCATCCCTGATCAAGTTCATTCGATAAAAAAATATTGCTAGATATAAACAAAACAGATCAGCTGGTTTTGTGCGGGAAAAAGGACGTTTTACATTATGTGGCAGTAGTGTCATCATATCAAAAGATAATTTGGATTTATTATAGTATGCGCCATATCTTCCAAAAATTCTAAAGTTTACTAAAACAAGGAAAACAGCAAAGAGAAAATCTGAATATTAGACATGTGGGAATCTTTCAAAATTTAAAGAATGAACGACTGCCTGCCTTTTTTGAAAAATGATAGTTCACGCATATAACCTTACAGAAAAAATGATTGTCTGCCTTATGATTGTTCAACCTGATGATATAACCTTATTAATAGAATATTTGAAAGATGATTGATTGTAAAGGCATATGACTTTACAGACCCCCCCCCCCCCATATGATAGTTAAATGATATAACCTCAAAGAAAGAATGTCTTCTTTGTGATATGATTGTTAAGGCATACGGCTTTACAGAAAGGATAACAGTTTGAATTATCTGTAATGCAATTGATTGATGTAACCTTATATAATGCATGCCTGCCTTCTTCAATGTTAGACACTGGCGATTGGGACTGAATGAATTGCGAAGGGTTAAAAGACAATTATTGGGGTAAATGTACAACCATAGGTATTGTAACTTTGATTGGTAACATGAAATCTAAAACTTTTCTTTGGACGGGAATATTGAATAGAACAGTTTTCCACTCTGTAGGTTGGCAGTATTATTTTCCGAAAAATTTGAAATCCGAGGAGAAAGTGTCTAAAGTACCCAAGCGTTTTTTTCTCCCGTGAATACACCTAAAGATTAAAGATTTCACCCAGGCCGTAATTATATACAATGAAGAAAAGGCGAATTATTAATGGTCTTACTGGATCGTGGAACCGTGCCATAAGTGCCACCACCAGGGCACATGGGGAGGACAAGCCCGAATGCTGATGGACCACACACAAGAATAACCGGCATCACTGCCAAGAGCCTCTGGGACCCGGGCCAAAAAACGCCTTCTGATTTTCCGTACCATTGCCCAAACCCCAGGAGCAATTAAGGAGCAACAAGTCCCCCTTTATATTTTTCTTCGCCCTATATTTTTTACAATATATATTCCAATGACCCTGTTATTGGTCGCATTTAAACGACATTGAATATATATCTTTGATAATTTTTCTACTCTGCTCTTTATTAGGTAACTACAGTATTTATAGGATAATTCGCTTAAGAGAATATTTACAATATTCAAACATTCCACCGATGTTCCATTGTGGTCGTTGTTTCCCGACCTTTTTATAATAATTGCAGAGGAAATTGAATCACGTTATTCAAGTGGACACGACATGGATCAACATGTTAATTACACTAATCCCTTTACGACCTCACAGGTTGACAGACTAATAACCAGAGAGACTGGTACGAACGCGATGTGGGATGAGGTTGACAATGGCGGCCGTAGTAAACCCTAATTCTAATCATAATACTAATAACGCAAAAGCGTGGGGAAAAATACCTTCAAAAGCCACAAAAGGTCATTTTCCTAGGTGTGACAGGGATTAAAATGAAAACCGTGCGGGGCAAAATCGCCATAACCACCGTAAACCTAATCCAGGAGGTACACAAACAAAACTCACAAGCAGTAGATTTAAGGGTTTAAATTTAAGTTTATTATTAGATTTATTTAAATATGGATAAAACCGTGAGTAATGAGAAGGAGACCACATACAGATGGCTTTTTAGAAAAAATTAATGTCTCATATATGATTTGGTAAAACAAACACTAACCAGGCTCTATGAATATCAATGTTTTATACGTGTTCTTAATACCAATGAATAGCGCTAATATTATTAGCTTTGAACTAAGGATCAAATGAAAAAACAGTAGTATTGGTAAAAAAAACAAACAAAAAAAAAATAATTCCTGACTAAACAATAATATTAATTTACAAGAAAAAAAATATAAAAAGACATTATTTTTATTGAAATATTGATGTTTCAATAAGCAAATATCGATTAAACTAATAATGTTACAATATGGATTTATATAGCAGATATCGCCATTATGAATCTCATTATAAATTCATAAGACATCGATATTATGGATAATCGATATTTGATTTAATTGCAGATGACGCAACCGTAATCGATACAAATTGCATAAATGTGAAATACGCCTTTTAAAAATCGATTTTTCGAACAATAAAATCGTAAAATCGAATTCCCCCCCCCATTACTTTGATAGCATATCAGATATATCGATATATCTAAAAACAAAATTAAATCGATTGCTTGTTTATACTTAACCTAATTTATATAACATATGTGGGGGAGTAACTAAATATTATGCACTACTTGCCAAATTTAATTAAAAGAACTTTATTAATAATTCTTACAGCGTCGTTCGTCTTAACCGTTAAAACTCACTTTTTTTCAACAACAGTCCAAAAAAACACCTGTTCTCATCTCCTCCCCAGCGCTCTCTTCAGCCAGACCGGCAAGGCAACCAGTCCGAGATACTCTCTTCCTACACATATTTATACTAACCACTTGCTTACTTTTAATACCGTATTCGTATTATTAAAATATCTATTATCGCAATCATATATCCAAACATATCGATCTTAAATCGATTTTTCGTTTAAACTTAAACATAGCCTTCAATACTCAGGATGGGAGTATATTAAAGTATTCTTATCATCAAAACATCGATTGTAGACAGTTTTATCATAGTTATTGTAATGAAGGTATGTGATATCTGTTATTCGGACACTGCCGAATGGGATATTATTAAAAAGAAAAATAATCAGCGGATCCTTGCTGCGCAGCGGAAATTATACAATAAAAATGAAATCCGAATTTAAAAAAAATTCCTTTAAAACAATAAACCAAACAAATTTAAATTTTCGAAATAAGATATTTAAAAAAAAATCTCAGTTCAAATTCACACAAAAAAGAATCAAAATATTTCATTTGCAACCTGTAAACGCTATACGATGTAGTTGCTATGACTGCCTTCCAAGCTACTTACTACTCGTTATAGCGAAAGCAGCGTTAGTTTTTCAAACTATTAGTTTGGCATATAGACTATTTACGTTTTTATACAATACAAATTAAAATAAAATGTTTTTGACTTAACAAATTAACCAATGCAAAATAAGATTTTTTAAAATGAATTGTTAAAAATAATACTTTACTAGAAAATTACTATATAATGTATAACAATATTTTCAAAAAACGGAAGCTTATCTCGAAGGATAAGCTAATCCCCTATAGCAGGAGGCAGTGTTAGTTGAGCTATCAATGGACGAAGGATGACTGTCTCTCATTTTTTTAATCGAACAACCTGCTGTTTTTTCAATTTTAAAGGCAAGCAGTTGATATCGTACGTTTTTACTAGTCAAATATTTTTATTTATCCACACAGTATCTGAATATAATATTTTTCAAGACAATTAATTACGGTTTTTAGTTGAGATGAAAAAAAAGGTTAATGGCACGAGAGGGATTCGAACCCACGACTAACTCTAGCCGAAGGTCGTGGGTTCGAATCCCTCTCGTGCCATTAACCTTTTTTTCATCTCAACTAAAAACCGTAATTAATTGTGTCATATTAATTGGTCGAACGGAAAAACGAAAACGGTGAATTAATTTTTCAAGACCTTAGTTTTTTTTTATGGCACAAACGTATATTTTTTCTTATTTTTCATTTTTACACAATTCAGGAAATTTATATGCATCGAGTGAAAGGGATTCACCAAAGATCATTACAAAAAAAAAAAAAAAAGATAACAAAAACTCAATTAAACAAATTGTCGTGATCTTCGTTGACATTATATATTCAAAAATATCGAAACCCTAAATCGATTTCTTCGTAGGTGACAAAACCCTTCATTAATGATGGTACATCCTTTTAAAATAATCGTTACCAACAATTTCGATTATTTATTTTTTTTTTTTTCAAATAAATATGGCTGTTCCGTATAAATAAATCTGTAAATAGAATATATCGAAACAAACTAAGAAATGTCCTCCTAGCCGAAGCCAGAGTTCGTGTTCCTTCAAATCTGAGAAAAAATTAACTATAAAATCTGGCCACGAAAAAAAAGCCAAACCTAATTAGGGATTTTTATAGTAGGAAAGTGAGTAATAGTGTAGAGCTTTTCGTCAAGTTTAAATCTTTTCAATAAATCTCAAAGATTCTATTATCATTTCTCCGGGTTGCATTCAGTTCAAGTTCAATTCCATCCAATCCATTTTTTTTTCTTTGTATATAGGTAAGTGTACGTCTATTGTTCGGATGATGTGGTACCCTGAAAGGACCCAGGTCAGGACTAAAGTGGAAGTTTGTAGGATGGATTCTATCCAGTGCGTGACCTCGCATTATTTTCTTAAGGATGAGTTTCTCGTAATAGGTGGTGGATGTATCGTGATTGGATCATGGGTATAATAAACTATTTGTACGAATGATTTGCGTAAAGGTAAAAACACGGATACATAATTTAGGACAATATGAAATAAAATGTAATGAAAGGGTTATCTGAGATCAAATTGTTTTATTATAGAGTAGGAATCTCATAATCATGTTTTATTAAGATTTATTTTCCAAAGGTAAACCCGTTCCTCACTGTGGCTAAAAATGAAAACGCTTTGTAGTTGGGAGATGAAAGATTAACTAAAAATCTCAAGATATTTTTTTGTCTTTTGATTGGAAAGTAAAGAAGTCTTTTTGAAAGGGAAATTTCCTTGGTATAAATGTATATGTGCAGTATCGTTACGATGCTTTTTTTGTAAATAGGCAGTTGGAAGCAATGGGCTCGCAATAAAATTACTTATGCTTCGACAACTGCCCTTAGACTTCCATCGGATCTTCAGAATACCAAGTTACATTTCCTCTAAACCAACCCCGCCCTCTCACCCCACGGCTGATAATTTATTCGAGGGGGCTTATCCCGGTAAGGAGATGCGGCAATTTTCGATATTGGAGCTCCACGGGTCCGGATGACCCTAAGAACTGGTCCGGCCTAATTGAAAACAAATTTCCTCACGGTTGACTGGTGCCTCTTTCCAATTTAGAATCGCTTCGAACAATTATACCCCGCCTCCGGCTCTACCACCGGGAAATGGCCCTACAAACTCCCTGCCCATTCCGAAGCCCTTTCTCGGTTCCAATTATACCAGCCTAGTTTTTAACCCTTCCAAGAAAAAGTAAACCCTCTTTTTAAATAGTATTCTATTTTGTTTTTTCATTTAGAATAAATAGAAAAGAAGTCCCTCTTTGTTCCTACCACAGTCAACAACCGAGTATGAAATTAGCTTGAATGCTATGCAATTCATCATAAATTTTCTCTGTAAAATGATACCGATAAGAAACACGAAATTGTATCTTCTGTAAACGGACTTTAAAAGTGTAAATGATTGTATTATCCACACTAATTGATAAGTCGATTAATTAACGATGCCATCGATAAATAAAGTTTGGATAATCGATTGTAATATATATATATATATATATATATATATATATATATATATATAAATATATATATATATACACACACAAATGAATGGCGCGTCCATTAATCGATATACCTGCTATCATCTATTTGCTTATACAACAACAACAAATTTAAACGATGAAACAACGAATTACTCAACAGTAACGATATCGATAGTATGATAATCAATAAACATGGATATTGGAAGAGATGCCACAATCATCCTTGATGATGTTGATAGTATCGGCAATTAATCGATTATACGTGTATTACAATCCATCCCCCATATTTTATTCAGCATCGTATGTTTAGGCGATGCCGCCTTCAATTACTCAACCTACGTGCTATTCATAGCATAGCATTAATTTAATTGACATACGTGATGTTCACTAAAATCAATGACATCACTAATTGCTCAACGTTGGTACGATCGATATATACAAATTTATGTTACAATGGGTGCTACCATCAACTATTCCACGTTGCTGCTATCGATAGTATCAACATTCGAAATATATGTATATTAAAATCGATCGAACGTGTCAAAAAATAATCATTATATGTGTTTATTAGAATTAGAATTGCGATACCTTCTAAGAGGTAGGTCAGGGAGAGTCACCCACCTCGGCTCTGGTCGGGCGCCATCTTTGGTCATTTCAGCGCCCTTACGTTCCCTAAAACTAGTCATTCACAAACTCACTCATACAATAAATACATACATCCCACTATATACAAATCAAAGCACACATGCCAATCCTCTATCTAGAGTCCGCGTCGGAGGGTACTTGATATTCCGCCCCGACACGGTTTAACGGAGCAGCGGTGGAGCTTTGAAATAATATGCTGCACCACCGCCAACATACTTATATTCTACCAGAAACCAAATACAAATCCTAACCTATAATCTAAATACCCTTCTATATACAACCCATAATCCCAATGTCTCTAAGAAACCTAAAAAGTTTGTCCTTGAATTCGCTGCCATGCTCGAGCACAAGCGTATAACCAGGCGGTATTCCACTACGGTCCCCCCTAAACAGCGCCAAGCTGCGACAACTCTCCAACAGGAGCGGCACGGTGAGCCTCTTTACTTGGCATGCAGGGCACCTAGGTCGACTCGTACCCCAACTAACAGGTACCCGTGAGTCACACGTGTGTGGCCTATCCGCAAGCGGATATCCCCTATATATATGTTTATTAAGATCGATTAAATAAATAATTTCTCAACGGTGGTACAATCATCAGCCTCATAATCGATATATACGTATGTAAACTGTCAATTAGCCAACCTTGATGCCATCGATAGTATAACAGTTAATCGGAATACAGTGTATTCTAATAATTCCAAACCCAAGGGCAACAAAAATAATTCTAATTATCAAAATGTTCATATTACCAATAAACCAATAATCAAATTATTATGAGTTTTATGTATTTTACGTATTTATATATCTGTATATGTCTGTCAATCTATGTCTCCCTCTCTCTCTCTCTATCTATCTATCTGTACTTTCGCGGTTTGTTTGTACTCTCTCTTTCTATCCTTTTTACAAAATCATGTAAATACATATTTGTACGTAACTTCTAAAAGCTTTTTTCTCGTAACATGTTCAATCGTACATAATCAATATAGTAGACAGTAGAATAAAATTGTATTTGAGTAATACGTGTTTTGTATTTGGTATTATGTAAACTTTATTTGTAAGTACGAATTCTTGTTGAACGTAAGAAAAGTCCACGAGTCCTAATTTTGCTGGCTTTTATAAATAAAATGTCTAATTCAATTCAATTCTCTCTCTTACTCTGTCTTTGTCTGTTTGTCTCTCACTCCTTTTCTACCGTCCTCCAGTTTTTGTTAAATTAAACTGTAGGAATTTCAATTTACAATAAAATTTGTCGGCGTTTAAAAGAAATTCAAACGAGCGTTATTCTAGTTCATCAGCATCTATCTGTGTCGCACTAGGGATAAGATTCCTTTTTTGGGATTTTGTTCACAAAAATCCACGCTTAACGTCTCTTTTTTTACTATTTTAAAGGAGAACTCGAAGCGAATTACGAACAAAATATTAATACGCTGGATTATTTTTTTAATTTAGGACGTAATGCAATCGTTTTTAGATATTAATAATGAATTATATAGTGAACGTATAACAATATATGAGTGGGGCGTCGGTGGTGGCAATGGTTTAGGCGTTGACACGGAACTCATCACTGTAAGGTAAAGGTCCCGAGTTCGAATCCAGCGATCCATACTTACAAAAGGGCTTTTTTTTTCAAAAACACCGGCTCCTCTACTGTTGCAAACCCTCGTAAAATAAATAAAATATAACAATATATGGCAATCATGAATTTGATGAATGGTATTTGAAAGTTTGTTTTTTTAATAATTGGCACTGGATTACATGTACAACTAGACACAAAAGTCAAACTCAATTACTTGTACAACGTGGTGTATTTTTATTATCTATTTGGTCAAACATAAATAGGTCAAAATAGATTTCATGAGAAGGCCTAAATTTTCGCTATTATTAGCTTTACATTTTGTTGTAAAAGCGTTGTATATAAGACATATATCGAAAACAACGTCACTTCCTTACTAATACCGGCTAACCGATAACACTGCCGAAATTTCAAACATTTTTCTATTCTCCAACAAATCCATATGATATTAAAAAAATTAAGTTTATAAAGTAGCAGAACTAATGTTTTGATATTTCCTAAACAAATGGTACATAATTCTAGATATTTTTAAACAACTAACGGCTCAGTTGAAAAAAAGGCTGTCGGTGAACACAATCATTAAAATAATTGGTATTTTAGTTAAATAGGATAACCGACCAGATTGATTTGGAAATATGCAATCCCAAGAAATACACTCCTGCTCTTAAATATAATGCATTTTTCAAAATTGAATGTTGATCCCTGTTTATAAAAATGTTATTATTTAGGTAACAATTTTCGCTCGTCCGATATGAAAGACTGGCAGTGAAGAGTACTTGGCGGTTCAGCTATTGACGATCCGTTTGGATGGAGCTCTTAATCAGAGATGGCGATGCCGTAAAAGTGAAATGCCTAGAGAAAATATTTGAAATAGCTGATAAACACTGATAAAAAATATTTATAATCTTACTTACTTTAAATGAGCAGTTAAACAAATTACAATGATGTTTAAATTAAGGAGTGTTTAAATCTGAGGGTCGTAATTAGGGCCGTTTACGAAAACGGCGCTCGGACATACTAAACCTGCAACACCGCCCTGTTCGGCAAAACTGTATCGCAATTGTTTCAGCCACGAACGACGAGTCGTAGCAGGAAATTTACATTGAAATCATTTTAAATTATTTTGAGAAGTATGTAAAAAGTTTAAATTACGACATATTATCCAGGTTTTTTTGAAACACCTCCGTTTCGCATTTTGTTCGTGTAATTTTGCGTTAACATATCAAATCCCAGGCAGGTTTTGATTACAATCTGGCGCAAAGATATTCAAGCAAATAGAAATACAGCCGTCAACGTTTGCTGAAGACATGGGAAAAGGATGTGAAACTGTAAGTGGTTAACTTTAATTTGGCATTTCCGGTGTTCAAGTGTCCGAAAAATCTGAAGACTTTCCTATTCTTCCTTTCCCATTTTAAATAGAAAATCAGGAATAAAAACTTAAAAATGGTAACAATCTGTTTGTCATCACTTTTGTTAAATTTACTGTAATGGCTTTAAATCAACGCAACCAATGTTCTGGGTTGTTGGTGTTAGCGCTTAATTAATTCCTCCAGTTCAATTTTTATTTTCTAGGGTTACAAAATATTTTCCAATAAGTATATGTAACTGTATATTAAATTTGATGCTACAATCGATGTCAACATCAATTAATCACACTACCTTCATATATCGATTAAAATTAAGCGATAATTAAACGATTTAGATATTATCCTCGATGAGAATCATTTAATTATCATCGATATATTACTCTGCATTGATTCTAGTATCCATAGCCTCATCAATATCTGTTTTACAATTAACTAATCTTGACGATAGCCAAGCAGCCATCAAAGCACTAAGTTCAAATATCATTAGCTCAAGAATGGTGCTGAACTGCAAAACCAAGTTAAACTCACTAGGTACGCAGAACAAAGTTAGCCTCTGCTGAATCCCAGGACACATGGGAGTAGATGGCAATGAGAAGGCGGACAGCTACACCGCTGACAGGATCCGAACCCTTCTGCGGCATAGGAACCCACACTATCAATGAACATCTCAGACAGGAGGACAAAAAGAAAATAAGGGAACATTGGAATTCGCTTATTGGAAACAGACAATCCAAGAATCTTCTAACCAATTTCGGAAAGAAAGAAATTACAGAATGTGTCAAAGGAGGCAGGAATAGACTGCGAATCCTAACAGGATTCCTAACAGAACACTGTAGATTAAATGGGCATCTAAAGAAAATTGTAATAATCCAAGATGGCACATGCAGATTCTGCAAAGAAGCATAAGAGACACGAACACATCTACTAACAAACTGGGGAGCAACATTACCCCGCAGGAGGACGTGTTTTGGGATAGACCATAGAAGAGCTTCAACCAATAAAACCGGGCCTACTAATCAAGTTTCTTGATGAAATAGGACTCACCGATCTGCACTAGGCAGAGAAGGGGGATGCAATAGCTCTCATAGGGCCCAGTATACACCCCGAAATATCATCATCAACTAATCTTGACTAAACGTCAAACATTTATACTATCAAAAAATAAAATGCAGTTTTACTATCGATTATCAATCAAGTACACAATATGTATAAACATTCATATATATTTAATTATTCATTCGTTACTCAATATTTATGTTACCATGGATGGATGGAAACAATGGTCGCCAGGGACTGGATGAGTTCCCTCCTGAGCACTGCAGCTGTTCAGCTTATTGTACCCAGGCTCCATTTTTGGGGGAGGGCTCACAACACAAAGTGAACTTGAGTTCTCGTTGTACCAGTGTTCTTCCATCGAAGAAACTCATTTTTGAAGGGGGTTGAGACCAGGTTCAGGGTCGCTGAGATCCATTCCCGCCCCTTCTATTGATGAGTGCCGTGTCAATTTCTCTTAATTGCGGCCACCGGTCCCCTTAGGCGTCAGAAAAATTCCATAGGTGATGGTGGGGATCGAACCCACGACCTACTACGAGCCGAGAGTACTAGTCAGAGTCTGACGCCTTAACCACTCGGCTACCGCGGCCCACTATACCATCGATAATACTATCAATTCTCAATATCGATGAAATTAAAAATAGCTGATCATTCATTTCACCATTCAATGATACTGGTACGTTGAAAACATCGATTATGACACCACCAAACACTCAACATTATTTTACCGTGAATGGAAAGACCAATTACTAAACATCCCGGGACTATTTCAGTTATGATACAGCATAAACAGAATATTATGTTGAAAAGATGTTTAGCAAAAGATCCAATAAAAGTTTTATACGCTCTTAAACTATTGTTTAGTTGCATTTAAAGGAAAATACGTTTCTCCTGAAGGGAAAATAGTTGTAAAGGGAGATAAAAAATTACGTACACCATATTTTCCCCGAGGGGTTGTATCATCCGGTGATTACAAACAGCAGGATCCCCAGCGTGATATTCTTCGCGTCTCTTTACCGTGTTTTCTCATCTGCATATGTTAATCCCCTGAGAGAGTCAGAAAGATAGATAGATAGATAGAGAGAGAGAGAGTGAGAGGGTGGCGTTATTTTAATTGCAGTTTCCACGATCCGGGCACCGTTGAGACTTGAACAACGGTGGGAATTACAGAGGCGACAAATCTGTCGATTTATAACGGGGTTTGATGGCCATTTTCCAACTGGGGATGTGTCAACATTTAAATTGGTTTTTAAAATCGAAAACAAAACCCGTAAGGTAGACTTCTATAAGGGCAAGATTCTGAATAGATTTTATTTGCGCCATTTCTTCTTACCGTCAATCTCTTGATGGATCTGTAGCAAGATCACAACCTCGCTGTTTTGAGGTTATATTTACGTATGTGTTGGTTTTGCGCTTGTCAGAACACATTTTTGTAACCTTAGGTCAGAATGAATGCGAAATTTAAAATGAGATAGTATATATTTTGAAGCTATTAAGGATAGATAAGTAATTCCCGTCGTAAGTCACGATAATTCAAGTGGTTAGAAGATCGGCAAATTAGCCAAAAGTGACGGGCTCGAATCCCGCTCGTCATACAAGATTTTCATTTCAATTGAGAGCTTAGATAGAATGCATACCCAATTAAAAGAGTACATAATAGTTTGCTGTAAATTTAGAAATAAATACACTTCAAATAGTTATATCGGATATCAAACTGTCTTCCGTTCACCAATAAAGGTTAAATAAAATTAAAAAAAAAAGTCAATTCGTACATTGATGGTATTATCTAATGAAAATGGATTTGATATATTTATACAGTTCTTGATCGTAAAAAATTTGGACTAGATGTTTTGCCATCGTTAGTAAAATAAATTTTTGCTAATTATTAGTAAAATCGTTGGTAAAATAGAATAATACGATAAATTGTTTTCGGTAATAAAATCGTTATTAATAAATTGGTTGTGTAATCGATGGTTAGTCGTAGAGAGTATAGTCCATTGTAAAATTGGTGTCTTCTCGTTGGTAGTTTCCTCCTTACTGAGCTTGTTTTATCGACAGTGAAATCGCCGAGAATTCCTGGATAGTATAGTAAAATTGATTTTCAGCTGCCGATTCTAGAGAAATGTATGTACCAAGGCGTTGTGTCGTCGATAGTAAAACTATAGTGATTGATAGTAATCGACATAATACATGATTTTATCAATGAAACAATCGATGCTCAGTAACAGATGGTGTCATCGATAATTAATCGATATTTAGATACATGTTGTATTATCGCAAATAAAATCGATAGTGGGAAATTGATTGTATTATCGAAAGTAAAGACGATGTCCCGTCCAAGGCTGTATGTAATCGATGGTAAAATTTAGATCTATTCGTTGTTAAAGATCGATGTTAAGTAACTGATGTTATTATTAATAGTAAAACCAGTATTGAGTACCAGATGGTGTCAACTGTAGTATAACCGAAATAGTATACTTGGTAATGAAAATTGATTGAATTAGTGCTAATAATGTGAATGTTTAACCGACAGCGTTTGGGGGGCCGCGGTAGCCATGTGGTTAGCACGAGGGACTCTCGGCTAGAAGAACCCGCAGTCGCGGGTTCGATTCCTGCCGTCGCCTCTGGCCTTTTTTTCACGAAAACTTCCCCCCCCCCCAAAAAAAAAAGAAGAAGAAAACGGATACGCACAATATGTTGTCTGGTTAAATATGCAA